>JAJLTL010000018.1:0-122853 GCA_030568135.1 Vanderwaltozyma yarrowii
AAATGGAGTTTTATAGTGGGGAGTTTTTTTTCGTTTAAAAGTCCCGCCATGCCTACCATATACCTCATTTTCCCCTTTCTTTTCTTCTAAAAACCCAAAATATATTGAATCTCGAGGAACAAATTCTGGTTTGCTTCTTTTCTTATGTCCACTTAAACAATATGATAGTACATTTTGTAAAGCAGCATGACCAGCAATGTTGCAATCGAATGTGAATTGACAATTTACTTTACGACCCGCAATTATACTAGGTTTGGCAGATCTTGTCGTGACAGTAGCAGTGATACCTAAGGATCTTGACATATGTACTATACCATTCATTAATGAAGGGTATATGGTTTGAATAGAAACTTTATAAGAATCAGGACCTTCCTTATGTTTTACAACGTATCCATCGGCATCGATCAATCCCGCTAAAAAGGCTTCTCTAACTTCAATATCTTCACTCCACATAAATGTAGGAATTTGTTTAGCACCATCACCATCTCTTTTGAATTTAAGACTGGTTACCACACTCCAAAATGGATTATGTTTTCTTAAATGTCTATATTTACGATTTTCTGGCGCTTGATTACCATAGTATAATCTCACATGTTTAGCTCTCAATGGTATCTGTTCATCTTTGTAAGTTGGAAACAGGCCCCAAAATTTACCGCATTCCTTCAAACCATCCATTAACTCAACGTCATTACTGTCGACAGTGATCTCAGGTTCCTTGGTGGTACCGTCACCAATCCATAAACCTAATAACCAGGCCATGGCCAATACAGCTGGAGTGTTTAAATGTTTCTGACCTGTCAAAAATTGAGAAAGGATTCCATTACCAGTAGAAATTGGACTAAAGTGCAAGAAAGAGGTGACACGAATTTGTGGACTTAAAAAATCCAAATCTCTAACTTGCATGCTGTATTCAAAATATTTTCCGTTGGCTAGTTCCATTTCAAGCATAAATCTTCTAGCATCCATTTCACCTTCAATAGTCATTGGAAAATCTTTATGATGATTTTTTGGTACGTGAATTATTCTACCATCTGGAGTCAATTGTTCGTCCAACTTTCTCCATCTTACCTTATAATTGTTTGTCTTGAAGCTATTTTCCAATATTGGTGTGGCAGGTGTTCTTAATATTAATTCGTGAGCGACAGTACAGTTGAATCCAAGTCTTTGATATACTTCTTTTCTAAGCGGATCCTTTCTACCTGGTTCACCTTCGTTAGCCCTGTGTTTAGTTTTATGTACAATCTGATATGTAGTTTGTTTGTCATGAGAAACTGAATTAACTCTCGCGGCGGTACCATCTTCGCACATGACATAATTATTTACTTCGATTTCGGAAATGTCTTTTGTCTGACCATTGGCCATAGTTATACGGGTACCTTCTTCAAACATATTTTATTATTGTCTATTTGTTGTTGTTTGTTTATTAGCTTGTTTGCTGATATTTAGCATTCTAATTGATATTAAATATTCGATACATAGAGAGAGTCTTTAAAGTTTGATAAACAATGCCATTTATATATCAATTGAAATACTATGTTTAGTACCTTCAGCTATTGAAGCTTCTTCATTTTACATTTTAAGCAAGGTAAGTGCCCTAATTACTGATCTATACTCTTAAGAATAGGAAAGAAATTTGGCGTTTCTAGTAATACCAATTGGAAAATTAATAGTAATGTCGCTTACTAGATGAAGATATGATATTGATCTTAAAATTATATATTTATATTTTTGGCGTTCTATATTCATTAAAAGATCTGATGTACTACAAATATTTTTTTGCTTCTCAATTATTTTGAATTAACATAATAGAAAATATACACCAAAGTCGTTCTCGTTACTAACACTTTAGAAAATAGCATCAGTAACTGATGTATATGATAATGTAATTAATTCAATTATACTCAAATGGGAAAAGTAATTATTTTAAATGAATTACCCATGACAACTTAATGATTTGATCTAGTAAGAGATCAAATTGCATGAAAATAAAAGAAAAATGAAAGAATTGACAGACAACGCCAATTATTCACTTCAATTATGCCAACATTCACGTAAAATATCTGATTAATTAAGAATAAGCATTCCTATATGATCCACTGTTGGATATCTTTTATTCCAGGTTAGAAAATCTTGTACGGTTAATCAAATGATATGTACTGAATTCAAGTGTCACAAAGTCCTAATTTCACTTTAACGACAACTTAAGCAATTCAACGTAGTACTATTAAGCGTAGGATCAAATAATTGAAAAGTTAATTTCTTTTCTGTAATTGGTTAATTGACAATCTTAATGCAATCATTTCAACTAAATTTTGTAAAATACGTCTGTCTTTCAATATTTACTATGTTAATTTTTACATCAAAGGAAAAAGTAAACATAGATCAACTATGTAAAAATTTCAAGATGATGTAGTTTTTTACACACTACGGGCGAGTCGTAGGAAAAAAAAATATTTTACGAAAAGTTTTTTTCCGGTTAAGTAAGCTACTGAGATTTCTGTGAAATCAAAAGTTTGTAGGGAGATTTCTGATTCCTTTTTTTTTTTTTTTTTTTTTTTTTGAGATTAAGTTTTCTACATTGAATGAAGTAGTAGGCAAAAATAGTAATCACACAACTAGGTAGATGTCCTTAGTTATTTTCCTTCTACTGAAGTCGTTTGTCTACTACCTTGTTAAAATGAATGGTTCCCATTGAAAGTTAATATTATTTTATTGAAAGTTAATTAATAAAAACTACAGGTGTAAATCAAAGGAAGATAGTTATTAGCAAGCTATTAGTCAATAATACAGTCTTATGTATATAGTTAAACAATAACTTCAACGATTTATTTTTTTATGCTAATGCTGATATTGAACGTTAATTAATAATAAATGATGGCAGATGTAGCTCAAAGGAGGACAGTTCTTAACAAGCTATACAGGCCAATAATACAGTCTTGTGTGTATAATTAAACAATATCTTAAGTGCTTTATTTTTTTATGTAAAGCATAATATTGGCTCTGTAGACATCAAATTGATTGAGAGTCGTTTACGTTATAATAAATTCACTATTATTATGATTTAAATTTTTTTCTTTGTACATGAGATTTTCAATGGTCAAGCTTTTTTAATATTTTGTTAAGACTCCACAACGATTGTTAAACGTATAATTACTAAAGGTATAGTCAACAAATATACAATGCCTCCTTTAAATTTGTCGAAGTAAGATCAACATTTCCATAGAGGTTGTAAATTATTTTTTATTTTACTTTTATGTTGATGTACAAATTTACATGATGCAGTTATTAGTCTTCAATTAGCCTAAAAGTAGTAATTTATTGAGTTATAAATCGGTCTTTTTGAATTTTATTTCCTAATTAAGTTAAGTAAATGATTTGATCATATTATTAATATTAATTTACTTAAGATTACCTTCCTGTTAAAGGAAAGATATATTTTCTGTTCCTATTTAGGAATAATTAATCTGTTATTTGAAAGACATAATAGTTAATCAGTTAATTTAAATGACTTTATGAATGGAGGAACCTTAACTGATTTTGAAAAAAACTTTAGATCAATTAATAAAATCAAAATTGTCATTTTCTTTAGAATACACTGCAGATAATAACAATGCCAAATAATTCTTCGAATAATCAAGAAACTTGCATATGCGCCGATTACTTAATAATGAAAACCAGCCATCGCATTTATTTTTTAAAAAAAAAACTTTTTGAAATAATCATTTGTCCATATTTTCAAGACCGCTTTTTGATCTTGACCTTAATATTGATATTGATCTCGATTTTGATCTTGATATTGATCTCGATATTGATCTCGATCTTGTTTTTGTTTTTCCATTTTGAAAGATGAGGCTCGTTAAGGATAATAACTATTTCGTATAATATTCATTATTTTTTTATGAAACAGAAACTGCTTACATAAAAAAACTGTCCACCAAACCTTTATACGAATCTTAATTTTTTTTGCTACACAAACAGCAATAAATCAATTCAACTATAGTTACTATGCAACTACGTATTTCATAGGAATAAAATAATAGATGAATACATTCAAATGATTAAGTCCAAATGTTCATGCAGCCACAAACGAGCATTGAACATTTGGACAAACAATCTTGCAAAAAAAAATATGGGACGGGAGGAGGGGAATTTCATGCCATATTAAAGCAGGTACTCTCCCAAAATAATAGATCTTATATCCTAGATGGTCTATTCACAATTGAATAGCCATTCGTTGATAATTGTTACTATAGTGTCGAATTTGTAGGTTCTATGCTTTTTCTTCTCACGTGACAAACGGCTTTTACCATTTCCACTCCGAAGGATGATTCTCCATTATTAATTTCAAAGGGTATAAATAAAGGTCAGATAATTCTTTGGAAAGGTGGGGAAGACATTAATAATTTAACATATTGATTACTTTTATTTTGATTAAAAAGTAGTTGTTAAGTTCAAATAAGGTATATTTAAGAATAATAAACATATATAATAAGAGTTAGTCAGAATGGTCAACACATTAGATTTAAATTTTGTGAGAAATGGGTCCTGGAAGCCGGATTTATTTAAGGGTAAAGTGGCATTTGTCACTGGTGGAGCAGGAACAATCTGTAGAGTGCAAACAGAAGCACTGGTATTATTAGGATGTAAAGCTGCCATTATCGGGAGAAATTCTGATAAGACTGTGGAAGTCGCTGAAGAAATTTCATCTTTGGTGGAGAAGGATGCCAATGGAAGAGGTGCTGTGTTACCAATTTCAAATATTGATGTAAGAAGTTTTGAACAAATGCAAGATGCTGTTAGACAAACTGTTGAAGAATTTGGTCGTATTGATTTTGTTATTGCTGGTGCAGCGGGGAATTTCATTTGTGACTTAGCAAATTTATCACCAAACGCTTTTAAATCAGTAATTAGTATTGATTTATTAGGAAGTTTTAATACTATCAAAGCATGTTTCTCTGAATTAGTGAAATCAAAAGGTTCTATTATATTTGTTTCTGCTACGTTCCACTATTATGGTGTGCCATTTCAATCTCATGTTGGAGCTGCCAAGGCAGGTATTGATGCATTATCCAATAGTATTGCGGTTGAATGGGGACCACTAGGTATACGTTCAAATTGTATTGCACCTGGTGCGATTGGAGGTACAGAAGGATTTAAAAGATTAGCATTAAAAGAGTTTCAAAATGATTCAGGAACAAAAATCCCATTACAAAGACTAGGTACAACAAAGGATATTGCAGAATCAACCGTTTATTTATTTTCACCAGCTTCTGCCTATGTCACAGGTACTGTCCAAATTGTAGATGGTGGTATGTGGCAACTTGGTACAATTTTTGGACAAAATATGTATCCTGAAATGTTAATGGACGCAATGAAATCAAAATTATAATTTTTAAATATTCCTCTTTTTCTTTTTTTTACTTTTGGTATACTTTTATTTTTATCCGAGTATAGATGTTATATATATTTATGTTATTATTTAAATATATATACATTATGCTATTATTGTCGATTGAATATTTAATTTGGTTTTAATGTCTTTAGTTGTGCTGTGATGTCCTTAATTTTATTCATTTTTTATATTTATCTCAAATGCTATTGCATTTCATGCTGTTTCAAACCTATTCATCCCTAAATTCCGTATATCTACTGGTATCTGTGAGCTTTCGTCATTTATTTTTTTGTCTGAGTTAAAATAAGACGACTTTTCAACGTGTAATAGTTGTTCGATACAAGTAATATGTATTGCATTTTTTAAAAGATTAGAGTAATTTTCCTGTAAATAGTTATTCAATAACATGGCATTGGTGTATATCCCACTATGAAATATATTGTTAGATTTAGAATTGACAACAATGGTATTGAAAAAATCGCATATACTTGACGTTAGCATATTATCCTGATACATAACTTTTTCAAACAAATTCATTATCGGTGTTAGTAGATTGTTATCTAAAATGTAGTCATTGTAGTCAAGATCGTTCAGGAAGATGACATCTTTTATGCATTTAATGGCTGTTACTTTTAACTTCAACGAGCAATCAGTTTCAATTAACAAGCTAATTGATTGTATTATATTACTAGTCACAAACAAATTTTTTGACTCTTCAAGTCGGTGTGTTGATATAATAAAAAATACTAGCTCGATAAGATGGATTATTAAAGTAGTTTTTGATTCATCCATGACTGACTCCGAAAGATTCTTTAATGGAGAAAAAAGAATGGGTGCAACATCTTTATAAAAACCAGAAAAGTAATCGCTAGGAATAAACTTTCTATCATCATTATCTATGCTGGTATCTGCAAATTTGTCGATCAAAGATTGTCTATTTGAAATGTTCTCTGGATCCAGTAGCATATGCAATGTTTGAATAAATTGTCCCATTACCCCAGGATTCTTTTCAAGTAACACCGCCCTTGATAGTATTAGTAGTAATTTAACGTTTGGGTCTTCAGTAGTCTTAACATCGTAATTTAAATTGAATGGGCATGATTTAGATTCTGTGTGTGTGAGATTACATATATGAGCTTCGTTCGATATATCTCCAAACAGATAAATATCATGTTGTATTATAGTTAATAATATATCTACTGACAAAACCTTTAAACTGTCATCATTACAATGAAATCCATAATCAAGTATTATCACTATGCCCTTTCCAATTAAGCTTTTATAAAATGTTGATTTTTGGAAGAAAGGTACATTTTGAGATATCCCTATCAACTGACTCAATACTTTTAGTCCAGTACCTTTTTCCTCGATACTGACATTATCGTCAATGTATAGATGCACGAAAACTTCGATTAAGGAACTCTCTTGTATAGTTTCAATTATTGCATTGGTTAGGAAATTATTGATATCTTGGAGTGAGGTAAGATTGTCATCTTCAAAATGTTGTACAATTATCATGTCTCTGAGAAACTTTAACCGTAGAAATTTAACTAAATATGGTTCCATTTCTTTGCAGTTAAATAGACGGGCAAATTCCTTTTTTGAGCATTCTTGTTTAAACAATTCTCTATAATTAGTTTTTGAATAAGGATCTGAAATATCATATTCAAATATTCCACATATATGTGGAAATAGTTCCTCATTAAGAATTAACGAAAAAATCTGTTTTTGATTGAAACTAAAAAATATTTTGATGATGCAATTGATAATTAAAATATCTTTTATATTTTTTAAAGATTCAGCTTTTTGAAAATGATCTACTAGGGTGTTGATATATGATGACGATGTAACAAAGGATATTGTTTCCTCTCTTAGAATCAAGTTACCACTGTTATTACTTAGTGTTTTTAATGAACTTAATAAAATAGATTCATCTTGCATTGGAGAATTGTTTGGTAAAATGGGGAAGTTAATCAAATCTCTAGTAATAAAATTATTACCGTCAGTGGGTATTAATTCGACCATTGAGATATTTAAATTTAATTCATTCCTTGCCTTTATAATAAATTCGCAAATAGTATTACAGTCATCATCATCTTCGAAACTAAGTGAAATATCTTGACCATTAGAATCTTTCCAAACGATTAATGTTTTTTCTTGTTTCTGATATTCTGTTGTGCCCGTTAATTTCGAACTAAGTAAAATGGTTTTATCATCTGCCTCATCTGTTACTTGTAAAAAGGCTTCTTGTGCACTATTCTTGTCAACACTTTCCAAAAACCCCAGGCAATGCCCAGTACCAGAGTCTTCCCACTCACCATTGGAAATGGTGTATATTTTCACCCTCTTAAGTCCTTGTGTTTTATATAGCATGCACAATTAACTCTGGTATCATTATCTAGATCTGGAAGAGAAAAAAAAATTTAGGGTAATAAAAGTTTTAGAGATTACACATACTTATATAAAAGATATAAAAATAGAGTATATAGCAATTCAATACAAATCAGTATAATCAATTGTTTCATCTTATCTCATCTCATCTCATCTCATCTCATCTCACCTCATCGCAAGTTTTTTTTTTCACAGGGAAAAAGAAACGCGCAGTTAATTACACGTAGAAGTAACCCACAACGAAAATAATCATGCATATTATAGTACACGTAAACATATGTAAATATATAATTATCTGTATATTATACTATACTAACAATCTGCTAGTTCTTTTAGCAAAGTCCTAACACTACCAACATCTTCAAGTAGCATTTTTTTCAGCATACTAGTTTCCTGCCTTTGGAATTCTAAATCTTTCTCCAATGATACTATGCGTTCATTTCTTTCTAATAGCAGCGAGTCATATTGTAATTGTAATTGAGTTAAAATTTTATCTTGGTATAAATTTGATAATTGTGTGTTTTGGGTCCCATAGCAATAGCTTGAACTTTTCGTTCTCCTTTTATTAATTTTTTTCACTTTTAATGAAGATGAAGGTGGTGCTTGTTTTTCATCAGACGTATATCGTCTCTTCATTAATGATAAATCTGTTGCGAAATCTGTTGTACTTTCCAGGAAGTCATCAATGTTTAAATCAAAGGTGTCTATGATAGAGCTTGTAGTGTCTGACATCATGTTTTTTTTTTATTATTATTATAAGAGTATATATGTGTTTGGGGTTGGCTAGTATGTAGGGGAAAAGAGTAATTAGTTCAAGAAACATTTTAATCACCTGTAAGTAAACTATCCACCTATATATATAGATATATGTATGTATGTGTTTGTAAATATAAAGAATACATACGTATTCATGAGTCCGAAATATATGAACAAGTTAATATGATTCTAAGTTCCGTTTGAATGTAATAGCCATTAACAGCATATACGATAGTATAAGAATCAGAGGTATTTTAATCATTAGTTAGTAAGAAATAGAGGGGGGGGAGAATAGTAAGCGGGGGGGGAGCAGTTCGTCAACACACCCAATTCTGAATGGATCAATCATTCATTCAATATGTTATGATGAATACAGAAAGCCAAAACGAAAACCAAACCCAAAAATATAATTAAAAAAGGGGGAACGGGAAGATGGTTAAATTTAGAATTTCTATTCAATTAATTCAAGAACGTATGTTACAGTAAATTTCCTGCGTAACGTTACGACTTATTGCAATGTGCAAAAAAACACAAATCCAAGTAATGAGAAACACGCACGTATACACATACAAAAAACATCAGAAGTGATTTATTCACAACGTGGATGTATTGTATTTGTGAATGCATATTCGCATATTCTTGGATATACAGTTTTACTACGGTTGGTTATGTTATGTGTTTTTTGAAAAAGCATGCGGTTTATACTATACTATTCTGTTATTACACCACACGGAGATAGGCATACAGTGATACTAAATACAACAAAACATAATTCAACGAGAACGGTTGATTATTATTTTGTTTATTTCTTGCCCAAAGGATTAGTTGGCGGTTGCTTGTTGGTTGGTTCGTTGTTCAAATTCCTCAGGGGCAGCAGCAATTTGGATGACCATGAAGAATATATTGATTAATTGAACTCAATTGAATTGAATTGAATTGAATATTGTTACTGTTGAATTTTTCACTTTTTTGGTCAATGAACGAAACTTTTTCAGTTTACTTAAAATAGTAATATATCTTAATGGGGAAATGAAAAACTATTTACCTAATTAGGAAATTTTGATTGTATATCACGTGCACCGAAATAACATGTTGGTAATCATTATTGACGTACAAAGACGGTGAATCGCCAGGTAAAAAACTATTTGGGTTGTGAGATTAGAAACTGATGAGAAGGGCGGCTAATTTTCTCTTTTGTTTGTATTTATTTGTAATTGTAATTGTAATTGTAATTGTAGCTGTATTTATACTTCTTGAACGATATAGGAATGGAAGATGGTTGCATAATGGTTGAACTGAAAAAACTTCTGATACTGTAGTTTGACTGTTGTAGTAGTTGTTCTTGATTGTGAAGGTTTTGAAATTTTTGTATGAACACAGAAAATGATTTACAGGAAATTTTTGGGAAGGGTCTATTTTCAGATAGGCAAACAGACTGTTTAAAGGTGAAATATTGGAACCAGTAGAAGAAGATTCATCAGTTGAACTGTTTTGAAGCTATTTTTTGCATTTTGAAATTAACTCTTTTGAGTCCCCTCTCAATTGTATATGAGTTTTTCTCAAGTAAACTTTGGGTTAAGAGGAAATATAGGATCCCTTTGATATCATAGTGTTTTGAGATATACATTATATTCCCTATTGTATATATTATAGCATTTGTTAAAATTGTTCATTACGTGTTTTACACACACGTGATAGCTAATCAATTCCGTAATTTGTGATATATCGCGTGTATATTTTTTCTATGATATTTACCCTGACTGACAGTATTTTAAATATTAAAATATTTAATTTTGAAAAATGTTTTAATGTATGCGGATATGTAGGATTAAATCAAATCTATGGATAAAATATTGATCTGTGTATTTTTCTATGTGCATGTTAGTAGAGTTATATTGTATTAGATACTGCATTTGTGTCAATAAATTTTGATAGGAATATATCTACAAGACAAAATGAGTCGTGTAGAATCAGGATCTGGTATGCCAGGAAATTTGACTCGTAGGAAAAAGGAAAATAAACGTGGTATTATTTATTCAATATTGTTATGTGGTAAAGATGGTGTCGGTAAGACTACCTTTGCTAATAATTTATTGGAATCAAACCTATTCGTACATAAATACAATGTAGTTAATCAACCATCCATTATTGATACCAACATTAAAATTGTTAAACCAACAAAAGTAGTTTCATATAATTCAAAAAATGGTATCCCAACATTTATGTCAGAATTGGATCCATCTAGAGCAAACCATGAACCTGGTATTACTATTACTTCAACATCAGTAGAAATTTGTCATTCAAGTAATGTTTCAGATGAAACTGAAGCAGATGATGATACTATTCTTTTAAATTTAATTAATACTTATGGGATTGGTGAAAATTTAGATGATTCATTATGTTTTGATGAATTAACAACTTATTTGGAACAGCAATTCGATTATGTTTTAGCCGAAGAAACAAGAATTCGTAGAAATCCTCGTTTTGAAGATACAAGAGTTCATATTGCATTATATTTTATTGAACCTACTGGACATGGTTTAAAGGAAATTGATGTTGAATTAATGAAACGTATTTCACGTTATACAAACGTATTACCAGTTATATCAAAGGCAGATTCATTTACAAAAGAGGAATTGAATAAATTTAAAAAAAATATTATGAATGATATTGAATTATACAATGTCCCAGTCTTTAAGTTCGAAGTTGATCCTGATGAAGATGATTTAGAAACTGTTGAAGAAAATCAAGTTTTAACTTCTCTTCAACCTTTTGCAATCGTTTGTTCAGATATTAAAGATAGTGAAAATAATTATATTAGATCATACCCATGGGGTACAGTAAATATTAATGACGATAAGACTTCAGATTTAAAAATATTAAAGAATGTAGTATTCGGTTCTCATTTACAGGAATTTAAAGATACTACACAAAATTTATTATATGAAAATTATAGAACAGAAAAATTATCCAATGTTGCAAGCCCAAATATCAATTCAATGAGCAAAGATAATGGTGAATCGTTAAATAGATCATCTGCTGCTCCAAGTTTAAGTAATTTTGCCTCATTAGTTAACACTGGTCATTTTAAATCTTCTCAAACTCTAGCTTTATCATCAGTTGATACTCCATCTACACCAGAAGTAAGAGAAGAACCATCAAACAATGAATTTGAAGAATCTCCAATAAAGCAAATGTCACAAACTTTAAAACAAGAAAATGAGGAAATTATTAAAAATATCAAAATGGAATCACCTTTATTGAATTCTACAAATATCCCAGAAAAGACAAAATTAAGAAATATGTCAGAAACTGTGCCATATGTACTAAGGCATGAACATATCATCGCAAGACAACAAAAATTAGAAGAATTAGAGGCACAATCTGCAAAAGAACTACAAAAACGTATTCAAGAATTAGAGAAAAAAGCTCACGATTTAAAACTAAGAGAAAAATTATTACGCCAGCAAAAAACTGAAGGTTCAAGAACTTCATTAGCCTCTTCATCAATGACAAGTCAGATTAAAAAGGAAGAAACAATGACAGACTTAGCTTCAATAGTTTCAGGTAAAAATTGATAATTTCGAATGTAAACTATTTTAAGGTAATGTATATATAAATATGTATAAATCAGTTGATATAAAACCCTAAAAAGTTACGTTATATAACTATAAATAAAAATAAACGAACGATTAGATAAAATAATTAGAAACAAAAAATATAAGTGTTTAAGATTAAATGAAAAAAATATTATCAATAAAAAAGATATTTAAATATAAATATAATATTTAACATGAATACAAAAATATATAAAATACAACGTGCAAACTCCTGTGGGAAATAATATGTTTAATAGAATTATAAGAATAGAAAAATTTATTAAATAGGAATGCAAAAAAGATGCGCAAAATATTAGTATTGTTGGGGAAATTCTTTGTGGTATTATGCAACGTTCCAATAAAAATAAATGATTGAGAACAAAAATGATCACAAATGATTACAAATTAAAAATGAAAATAGTGTATGTGCAAAAATGCTAAGCTTTATTATAACCAGAAACATAACTATAGTTTCCAGTGGTGGTAGTAGTGTTAATGTTTGGCGTACTATTGTTTCTTCTACTGTTTGGACCTCTTACACCTAATGGGTTTTTGGAGAAACTTAATCTAATACCTCCTTTATTGCTAACATTAGCAGATGGTAATTGACTACCATAAAGTTCAGCCAAAGCTCTAGTGGCAAAACTTACATCATCAAACTCAACAAAACAAATTGGGCCATGACCATTACCATTAGTATTCTTGTTTCTAAATGATAATCTTCTGAAACCAGATTGAGTAGAAAATAATTGTCTTAATTCTTGTTCGGTAGCATCAGATGGCAAATTACCAACATATAATGTATTACATGGTGGATTTTGATCTGCTGGATTCGCTGGAGGTGGAACTTTAGCTAATAAAGATAAATCAGCCTGTGATATCGTACTGTTATTCTGCATGTTATTATATGAAAGAGATGAAGTTGAACTATTTTTCTGAGTGTTCATAATTGGTTGACCATTTCTAGTATTTCCAATTGGTTGAACTTTTTGTGGAGTACCTGTTTTAGATTTGTTAGCTTGATTTTCTTGTTGTAATTGATCTTGGACATGGAATGGTGACTGCTGTGGAAGCAGGCCAAGATGCTGTTGAGATGAACTCATTCCTTGATCTAAAGATGACAATAACGGTTGAGTTGAAGAATTAACTGTTGGTCCCATACCAAATGGAGACAACGGAGTATTTGAAGATTGTGGTAAGAATCCTTCAGAATTAATAGCAGATAGTTGAGTATTACTACCAGGAATCGATTGTGTAACAATCGATGATTGAGGTGGAATGTTATTTACAGTTTGATGGAAAGAGAAAGCATTACTTTGCTTTCTACCAGAAGTTGGTCCCCATTCAAAAATTGGTGTTGAAGGTTGTTGGTTATTTGATACTTCATTAACATTAAATGAAATACCATTTGAACCCCATATAGTATCATTGATTTCATCATTTTCCATGAGTAGAATTGATTTTCCAACATCTCTTTGTTGACCTGAAGTGTTTGTTGATAAATCTTGAAATGGTTGATTATGATTTGAAATCAATGGTTGTTGTGATTGTTGCTGTTGTTGTTGTTGATGAGGATGTTGTTGATGCTGTTGTTGATTATGCATAATATTACCAGAAGATGCGGTACCATTTTCTTGTAGATGCTGTTGTGTTTGAGTTAATAAATTGGAATCATTAGTAAAAGTATCACTAAATGAAAATCTTGATTTTTTTGGTAATCCATTTTCAAAAGCATTTCCAGTTGAAGATGATGGATTTGTAAAATTTTTTAAATCTGTACTTGATAATTGATAATTTTGTTGATTTGGTACATATGAATTAAATGAAACTTGTTTATTAGTTGTTTCATCTATTACTTCCACATATGATTTAAATGGATAATCTGGTCCAAAAATATCAGTTTTTGAATTTAAAATTGAAGCATACAAAGATACTACAGATAATGAATCACATTTTACAGTAACTATTGGATCATCTTGTTCTGAATTTTCAGATTTAATTAGTTCAATATTTGAACAATTTTCAGCAAGAGCAAAAATAGCATGACATTCTCTTAAAGTAATATCCTTTGGTAAATTTTTCAATTTCAAAATGTATGGACCTTGAAAATTTTGTTTATTTTGTTGTTGATTTAAGTTATCACTATTTATTGACATCGTATGTAACATCGATGATAACTGTAATGGAGAATTTTTATCACTAAATGCATGTTCACTTGAACTATGTAGACCTAAAGAAGGTCTATGAGTTGGAGACAAATCGTTTGTTGTAGTGGTTGATGACGATGTAGTTACATCACCATTCTTGGAATCTAAATTTTTTCCTTGAAACATTAATCCTGAATCTGTCATTATTTGTGGTTCTTGTATCAGTGGCATTTTCCTATAAATGCTGGATAACTTTTAACTTCTTTTTTTTTTTTGTTGATTAATTTTTGTAAATGAAAAAATAAATGAGAAAGCAAACGACGTTAGAGATGAAGAAATTAATAAGAATAATTTAATTATTTTCTTAATAGATGACTATAGAAAAATGTTCTTGATTGGTCTTTCCTTTTGTTTATTAATTTCACAATAAAAATATATTCGTTCAAATAATCAAATTTAGTTTTAGAATTTAAAAAAAATAAATGAAATGAAACAAATAAAACGAGAAATATAGCCGGGAAACTCTTGCAAAAAATCTCCTAATTAATAATATTGGAACGTTCCTTGCTTTACTAAATTCGAAAATCGCTACTGTTCTTTTAAAAACTATTAATTATTAATTAAAATGTTAACTTTCCTCCTTTTATTTGTTATTCATTTTTGATTTTGTTTTGTTTTTCTTCGTCTTCTTTTTTTGCTTTTCTAAATTTTTGCTGCCTCGAACAAAAAATATTTTCCAAAATGGAAAAAACAGTCACGTGAAACAGTCACGTGTCTGTCAAGTAATCATATTCACCATTAAACATTACTATCTGACCATAATATAACACATAAGATGAATGCACTGTTATGGTTTGTACTATTGTGATGTATTTTATATCTTTTAAGTGACATTTTTTGTAAAAAAATTATTACTCAATTTTTTTCCATGAAATTTTATGATTTGTAAAAATATTAATAGTTTACGAAACTAATTTACTGAAATATAAAATAAACAAGAGAAAAGTTAAAATAAAATATCATATATTAAATCTTATACCAAAACTAATAACCTTAATAAATCCATGATATATACATAAGTCCTCATCTAATATGAGTTCATCAAATAAAAATAAAAATAATAAAATAAAATAAAATAAAAAATGTTTGAAAATAACAAGAACCATAGAACTGATCAATAACAATTATTGTTGTTATAATGTTGGTCTCATAAATGTCTTCTTAAACCTAGAAAACCTTCCTTCTAATGGAACTTCTCCCTCCTCCTCTTCTTTCTGTTTACCGCTGGATCTTGAAGTTTTCCTTTTAATTTCACTTCTTGGAACACTCTCTTCATAGGAATACTTATTTCCTTCAGTGGCTTCTCCCGTTGCTGGCATGGATGCAGGTTCTTCAAGATTTGCTCCATCACCGGAACCAACAGATATTTTCCTTCCTAAATCTTTATCTGACGTACCTAATGAATATGAATCTTTGCTTAATGAACCAGAACGACTTCTTCTTTTACTCTTAAATCCATACGTAGTAACTGTTGGATCAATCATACTAGGACTGTTGACACCAATAGCATTAGCATACGATCCAACATCTTCAGAACCAATACTCATTTGACGTTGTTTATGCCTTTCCCTCTGCATAATATCATTTTCGAAATGGAAAGTACTTGGCCTTCTGGTTCTTCTTTCCTCTTCATCATATTTAATTGATCCCTTACTCTTTGTTCTTGTACCTGACATTTCCTCACCTGGCAACGAACTGCCTTCCATTGGGGCCGACATATGAGATGCTATGTCAGTTTTATGTTCCATAGTTCTCTGTTCCATTGGAGCTGATGCATGAGAAGCTACATCAGTCCGACCTCCTGCAATGCCCATCATAGGCGAAATTCCCTCTGTTGTTGCACTACCTCCAATAACATCAGTATCTTTTCTTAGATCTCTGCTTCCTCCAGCAGCTGTAGGAGCTGATTTGTTTTTGTAGAGATTATTTTCATCAATATTAGCGTCTTTGAACATATTTACTCTAGTTTTTCCCATATCTGCTGGTGCCAATGGGTCATCAGGACCTTCAATATTTTGTTGCCTCATACTCATTTTAACCATAGGCTCTTCTTCCTGTAGTTTACCAGTCCCTAGATTGTCACCACGTTCTTGCTTAAGGGCACCTGAACTTCCTTCAATGATTCCATTATTTTTAGCATATTCCATTCCTTTGTTAACATCTTCAACTATATTACCATCTTCAGTTGCCTTTCCATCCATCTTATTTACTCCTTCTCCCAAATCATACTGAATAGGCTTTGTTGTACTAAATCTTCTTGGTTCATTAGTAGTTTCATTAAAGCTTCCTGGGACTTGTGCTCCTTCTGTTTTCGAAGTCTTTTGATATTCATTGAAGGCATCAACTGGATAGTCTTCACGTTCTTTGTCCTTTTGTTTATTTCTATTTTAATCTTATACAAAAATAATTAAGAATAATTAAAAATTTGGTGATATTAGTTAGTATGAAATACTTTATATAAAGCAATTATTATATTATTAGAAAATAAAGAAATACGATTATTTTAATTAATATATTACAATAATAAAAATAGGTTCCACTAGGTTGTTAATCGAGTTGTGTCACCCGTTGTTACTACAGGTTCATCTCTCAAGACTGCTTCTTGAGTATTAGAATTATTTTCTGTCTGTAATTTTTTTTTTGTTCTTAATTTGTTGAACAATTTCTTTTCATGTGTAGGTAACGGTGGAACAGGTTCTACATTATTCGGATATGTACCTGTTGTCTCCATTTGATTGATATCACTTGGTACTACGGTAGCATAAGTTGGTTCCTCAGAGTAAGGAGTATACTTTTGTTTCTTATGTAATACCGAAGTCACAGTCGTCCATATTGAGTTCACTAAAAGTAAAAATACAGTAGTCCAAATAAACGCAAAGTTCTTAGCGCCTAACTTAGCACTACGATTATCATGATGGAATGCTTTTCTAGCTTTTACATAACAACCTGTATACAAACAAGCTGCTAAAAGGACAAAAAACAATGCCAACCAACAACATACCGTGGAAAAAATAGCGACACCTGGGATAATTTTGAAAATATTAATTAGCAGTGGTATCAACGCAAGGACGATAAAGAACAATCCAATCAGTAGCATAGCCCACCCAACTCTCGACAAATAGTAGTAAGTATTTCTGTTATTCAAGAATGTAGATGGCATATTACTGCTTGCTCCAAAATTATCTTTTGGAGAGAAAGGTTTAGCCGCTGACTTTGAAGAACAGTCGAACGTTCTACCACTTTCATATCCACACCATTCATAGTTATACCATCTAGTAACACCTGGAGCTGAATTAAAACCAGATGTATCTGCTTGAAGCCAATAGAAATTTTTCAACGTACCTGTACTATCTGCACCTGACAGAATGACAAAAAACGTTAACAACCCAGCACCTAAAAGAAATAAAAATGTTAGAAAATGAACAAACCTTTTAAACATCATCTTGAATTATTTCGTTGCGTTTATGAAATATGTTTTTAGTTGATTAAAAAGTGTGTAACTGATTTAGTAATTGAAATAGAAAAATGACTTTCCACTGGAAATATATTTCTAATCAGTTTATATATTATTTTAAAAAATGTCTTTAGAGGGGGAAAATAATTCGAATAACCTCTTTCTCTCCTTAATTACAAATTTAAAGGGTGCTACCATTCCTTAAAATATTTAATGTTAAATCATAGCTCTAACACAGCCATACGGATGCTTAAATTTATTTAGGATTTTATAGTTGTAAAGTGATTCTCCAAGGTACATTTCTTAAGTAATTCGCGGCTGACCCCATATTGGCATCGCATCGCAAGAAAACCTCACAAAGGTGATAAGGGAAAAGTGGAAAAAATATCCAGAATGCTAAAATAAAGAAAATTGTAAGGGTTGATGAGAAATGGATGTTTATTTCAACAGCAGGTGACTTGGGTGACTTGACATTTAAGTGAATAGGGGGGCTCTAGACATTTTGAGGTGAAGACTCTCTATTTCATGATATTTATTTATGTATGGCTACTTATTAAATAGGGTCTCTGGTAAGAATGGTTAATTTATTTTTATTACAAACAAATAAGTTTATAATCCCCTTTGCAACTGGTCAACGGTACAGTTATTTATTTTCCAGTTCAGGAGTTTTGACTCCTGATCATATGTTTTAATTATATTCAATTCTATTTCTTTGTCAATTGAATGCAAAAAAGTATTCCTGCTCTGAGCAAGTGATGGGTGATACTCATCCATATTATTTTGTTTTAAGAAATTAGATAAGGACATTTTACCATCAATTTTGACACTTAAAATTTCATTTTCTGTAATATAACCTTTTTTCACACTACTGTCAGTCAGTATTAGCAATATATGATTTAGACTATACTCTATTTTTAATAATTTTGCTTTGATGATATAGGTGATATTATCTATTTTGGATACTGACATTAATTCCTCAAATTTTGGATATTTTATAATCTTAAGAGATGATTTTTCTTGATTTTTTTCGTCCTTGTTTGTAATTGTAAGGGGAAATGCAATTGAAAATGTATCATAATGCTTCATAATTGCTTCCTTTCCAATCCTTTTTTCTGCATTTTGATAGACTGCATTCAACAATTCATTTTCGGTTTGCGTACGCCCCGTAATGGTCTGGATTATTGAACAGTCTCTAACAATCAAGTCCAAAACACCATTGTACATTTTCACTTTAGCCTTCATCTTACAAATAATACCATAATTGGTTATATTTTCTGTGCCATTATATAACAGATCTCTGATACTGGATCCATATACTTCATTAACTTCGGAATTAAATCTGTTGAATTCGTTTTGATAAACAGTAGCTTTGAATACTTCTTGATCATCTAGTCTGTTATCATACTCAAGGAGAAAAGAATCATATATCTTTCTTTGGTTTATCGAATTTTTAGTAAAATCAGTAAATATCATACTGACAAAGGAGTTGTGAGTAAAAGAACAAGCAACTAACATACCGATTAATTTGACGTATGAAGTTCCAGTTACAGGGACCTTTAGATCCTCAAATGTTATTAATTTATCTCTATCATAATCTTCTGATATTATTAACGGGTTGATATCAGATCTGCTAGTCATTGAGTTATTTTGTCGCAGTTCTGGTCGTTTGTCAACTGAGTTAGGTATCATTAATTTCCAATCTTTTGCAGCTTCCAATGTCCAAGCTGATGATTTAAGGTTATTGTTAAGTTCCCAATATGACTTGGAAACTGTCAATGTCAATATATAATTTTTCAATACTTCTTTTAGACTATCACTGTCAGTAATAAGATTCCCAAACAAATATTTCAACTGTTTGGTTGTAAATATAATAATTTCAAGACAATTTTTCCCTGGAACGATGTTGTTACTCAGCTCGTCGTTATTAACCCTTTTATCATCTTGAAAGTACAATCGTAGACTACAATTTTCTAGTTCTGTAAAATTGGAGAAATCTTGAGGATAGATTCCCAAAACTCTACCTCTTATATCAACGGTTTCCCCAATATTGTTGTTCTCATTTTTAAATATATCACTATTAGATTGCTGTTTAACTTGGAAATTTTCATTATTTCTATCATGTTGAACTTGCTTTACAGGTTGATGAAGATGTATTGAAACATTCTGATTCGTAGTTTGGATAATCAACGGAGGTTGTTGATTTGCCTGCGGGAGTACAGTTATTACCGGCTGTATATTTGGCTGTGCTTGTGGAATTGGATGAGAAATGATTAATCTTGTTCCATTGTTTGACTTAATATATTTCGTTGACTTTTTTTGAAGTGTTGAGGTCTCATTATCTGAAGAATCATCAATGGGATCAGAAGGCTCTAAATTACTTACAGTAGAATCCATATACTGTGTATCAAATTCATTTATCGAATTAGTGTTAAATTTTGGTGTAGTGAAAATAGGATTCTTCTTTTCTAATTCATCTCTGAATTTTTGTTCCCTTTCTTGAATAAATTCTGCAAAAGTTTTATCATAATCTACCAATTTTACAAATTTAAATTGACTATTAGGATTTGTATTTCTAATTATAAGATTATCAAAAATGGTTGATATTATTCCATAGTTCTCATTTTTATTATTAAAAGATGTTAATGTAATTGCTCTCGGAAGAGAAATAGGTATCAAAGCATCTGGTAGTACAATTGGAAACATGCCATTTGAAATACAATTACCTTTACAACAAACAAAACAAAGTTGGTCTAAGTAGATATCATCTAAGATGAACCTACAATTTTCATTAAGATTTGATGGTAACTCAAGGTCAAAAGCTTGGCATAACAGCATAACCATTCTTTTTGCTTTATCACCAAAGGGTTCAGCAAACTGGACTACAAACGGTGATTGATTTAATGCACTTGTATCAAAGTTTTGAAACTTTAAGGTATACCCATGCTGTAGATCGTATTGTATAACCGTCAACAAAGAAATAAATTCTACCTGATTTGTTGTGTCGTTTCTATTATTAGCATTGTCATTATCACTATTATTATTATTAGTATTATTGTTATTGTTAGATTCAATTAGTTCGATGAGCCCAGCGCTAGAAGAAACAGAGTTATATACTTGTTTCATTAGAAAGAACGCAAACCAAAAAGGTTCCTGGTATATTAAATCATCACCAACAACGCTAAGGACAAAGTTGTGTAATTCATCTTATATTTTTTAAAATCAGATACACAAATAAACAAAACTTTACTCATCTCAAGAATTTAAATTCAATTTTCGTGATTTTTCATTTCTCAAAACACTCGCTTATGTTATTTTTCACATCATATATTAATGATACTAATTGTAGTAAATATATTCATGGAATATTACCTTTTTATTGTTACCCTTTTTGCATTGATAGTTAGTACATTTGAACTACAATTTTACACAACTGTTCTCACAAAATATCTGTCCCTTTTCCAGCTAAGATAAGAATAGCATACATTGTATTTCATTAATTTACTCAACCAGCACCAAGACATAACCTCATCCGTTAAACTTATTCTCTTACCCCTTTGGTTGATTGTTACTGGACTTGACCATCCACTTGTGACATTAACGCTACCGCCAGAACATTCACACACCTTAGGTACAATGTATCTAACTCTTCTTCAACTTCAACTTGTATAGCTCGATCCTACCATCTAATCACCCAAACCATTTCGAATAAATTTCAAGTACGAAGAAATGACCGCAGAGGATTTTGCCAGCCATCCTGATTTTACAAAACGTCCCGATTAGGAAATATCTTCAAATTGATTGAGGACAGTAATATAGAAAGACACAGCAATGTGAATTTCAAGTTACTTAGGAGAATATTGAATATTAGGAACATGTAATTATATATAAGATAACGATAAGATGTCTGGCAATATTTGTAATGTCACTGGATAACCTTATTTTAAAACGAACTTAAAAAAATTCTTATTTAGTAAGGATTTTTTTTATCTTGGGTATTCTGTATTTTAGTTTGCATTCCAAAACACCCAAAGTCAACTAGGAAGCATCGTGTGCTAATATACTTAAATCATGGCGAAAAGACAAGAAACAAATACACATCGTTATTCTGATGCTGACCAATATACACAACAACCACAAGATTACAATGGATATATCCATGGCACATACCAAGACCAATACAGAAATGATCCAGTTCCAAACTATCAATCCGGCAATTACACTACACAGAATGAATACCAACAAAATTATGAAAACGTTCAAAATAATTCAAGACAGCCAAATACAGTGATACCAGAACAAAAATATGATAGTCGCACACAGACTTATCGAGTACAAAATGAACAACAATACACTAATATTCCAAATTACAATTATAACCAAGGTCAATATGATGAAAAAGGTAATAATGGAATTGCCAATAACACAATACATAATAATTATTATGATAACTCTATTGCATATGATCCAAATCAGCAACAATATGTAAACGGGGATACCGAAGCTAATTATACTGACCAAAGAGGTGATGATTACAATTTAAACACATATTTAGGAAATAACGGTGAAATGGTTAATCCATACAGAGATCAAGGAGAACCAATATATTATCAAGATTCCAATTACCCATATATTAGAAGAAATAATAATTTCGATGAAGAAAATGATTTAAGCAATAGTATAATAAATGGATACCTACGAAAAGAAAAAGACGATTTCGATTTCGAATATGATGATGAAAATGACGATGCAAATACTTTAGATAAATTAAGATATCCTTCCACAACAACAAAGTATTCTGACTCAACTTCTTCTATTGATACCAGAGTTTCTTTAAATGAGGAAAAACACAATGCCGGTGTTACTAGAAATAGCACTGTATTAAGGAAGTTTAAATTATCAAATGGTAACTTCATTTTTGATTCACCAATTAGTAGTTCATTATTAGCACAATATTCTACTACAGCAGTACAACATGAAAACTCATTATCCAATGAATTTAAGTTCATGAGATATCAAGCTATTACATGTGAACCAGATAAATTAGAAGAAGAGAATTTCACCGTAAGACAAATTAAGTACTTAACAAGAAGAGAAACTGAATTAATGGTTGTTATTACCATGTATAATGAAGATCATATATTATTAGGTAGAACATTAAAAGGTGTTATGGATAATATAAAATGTATGATTCGTAAGAAACATTCTAACACTTGGGGTCCAGATGCCTGGAAGAAAATTGTAGTTTGTATTGTATCTGATGGTCGTTCTAAAATTAATGAAAAAGCATTATCATTAATTAGTTCATTAGGTTGTTATCAAGATGGTTTTGCTAAAGATGAAATTAATTCTAAAAAAGTTAAAACACATGTATATGAACATACAACAATGATGAATATTACAGAAGTGACTGATACGGAGGTTAAATTAGAATGTAATCAAAATACTGTACCTGTTCAAATGTTATTTTGTTTAAAAGAAAAAAATCAGAAGAAGATTAATTCTCATAGATGGGCATTTGAAGGATTTTCTGAATTATTACAACCAAATGTTGTTGCTTTACTCGATGCTGGTACTATGCCTGGCAGTGATTCAATATACCAACTTTGGAGAGAATTTAAAAATCCACAAGTTGGTGGTGCATGTGGTGAAATCAAAGCAGATATTGGAAGATTTGGTAAGAATTTAGTTAATCCATTGGTGGCGTCACAAAATTTTGAATATAAGATGTCAAATATTTTAGATAAGACTACGGAATCAAATTTTGGTTTTATTACAGTATTACCAGGGGCATTTTCTGCGTATAGATTTGAAGCAATAAAGGGACAACCATTAGAGAAATATTTTTATGGTGAACATATGGAAGAAGATCAAAAAAATCTTCATTTTTTTTCATCAAACATGTATCTTGCAGAAGATCGTATTTTATGTTTTGAAATTGTTACTAAAAAAAATAGTAATTGGGTATTAAAATATTGTAAAGAATCATTTGCGTCAACCGATGTACCTAACAGATTACCTGAATTTATATTACAAAGAAGACGTTGGTTAAACGGTTCATTTTTTGCATCAGTCTATTCATTTTGTCATTTTTATAAAATTTGGACAAGTGGACATTCAATATTCAGGAAATTTTTATTGAATATTGAATTTATTTATTTATTTTTCAATACGTTAATTTCATGGTTTGCATTAAGTTCATTTTTCCTTGTGTTTAGAATATTAACACAGTCAATTGCTATTACTTATCATTCTGCATTTAATATTTTAAGTGTAATTTTCCTTTGGTTATATGGTATATTAATACTTTCTACATTTATTTTATCATTAGGTAATAAACCTAAGAGGACAGAAATTTTTTATGTGATAACGTGTTGTTTTTTTGCTATATTAATGTCATATATGATTTTTGTTAGTATTTTTTTAAGTGTCAAAGCATTTGAAAATATTTTATCTAACCATGATATTACAGTAAAGAGTTTATTTACCAGTGACACATTCCGTGATATTGTGATATCTATTGGGTCAACATTTGTGTTGTATCTTTTCAGTTCTATAATATATTTACAACCGTGGCATATTATTACAAGTTTTATGCAGTATATATTATTGAGTCCGTCGTATATCAATGTGTTGAATATCTATGCATTTTGTAATGTGCATGATTTATCGTGGGGTACTAAGAGTGATAACGATGATAATAAGCCGTTAGGTAAGATTAATAGTGAACAAGATGGTACGTTTGATATGGAAATACTGATATCATCTGAAGAGATTCAATTGAATTATGATAAGCATTTAGACAATTTAAGTTGTAGTAGTAGTGGTGCTCATACAGGTAATGATAGTGAAAGTAATGGGGTATCATTTGAGGAAAGAAAGAGTGGGTATTACGGTAATATAAGATCAGTGTTAATTATAGTATGGATAGTGACTAATTTCATTGTAGTGGCGGTAGTGTTAGAAACCGGAGGTATATCCGATTACATTGGTATGAGTAAATCTGAAGACAATGAAATAACAATACAACTATTAACCAAACAATCATCGTATTATTTCAATATAATATTATGGTTAGTAGCGTTATCTGCAGCAATGAGATTCTTTGGATGTACAATATACCTTACCACGAGACTGTTTAAGAAGTTTACATACAACAAAACTGCCAGAAGAGAAGTTACACCATAGTTAGTGTGCCCTCCTTTACCACTTTACCACTTTACCTCTCTATATATATATATATAAGTGTATTTGTATTTGTATTTGTATATATTCAATATTCCAGACATCATTACACACTCCACCCGTCAACAACGACACGCAATCCTGAGTGATATAAACGATGATGATGATACACCATCCATCATACCTCATCCCTTCTTCCTTGCCAGTGTGACACGACACGCCTCACTCCGCACGACACGGTTATCATCATATTTACCGGCATAACAGTGGTTTGAGTTATTATAGTTCCCATTTGCCTTTCAAGCACCACACACACACACACAGATAAATATAAACGGTGCACTATCTCCCACCGTGTGTATGTCCCTCCCTCGGCCACACCCGTGCGCGTGTTTCTGCCCTCGCGGGTAGGAACTCTGTCCACCGTCTACGTTTTATCACAGCGTATCACAATTTATCACCAATCCGTAACGAGTAAACTGACAACAACAGCAACCGCGCCGGCTGGAACGAGAAAACCGCAGTGTGTGTGTTTTCTGTTTTCTGTATTGAGCTGAGCTGAGCGCATTGAAAGTGAATTGAACCAGTGAAGGAGGTGCTCGGGGGGGGGAGGGAGGGGATTATGGCAATTGCAGGGCGGCATTTACAGATGCCGTTTTGCATTTTATTTCTGGTGAAATATTTTCTTGTGTGAGTGAGATGGGAATTGGAAATGGAAATGGAAATGGATATATAATAATATTTTAAACGCTTTTTTAAATTTTTTTATAAATTAATTGACGAAGGAAGGAGGATTTTCCTGTTTATTTTATTTGTTTTTGTGGCAATTTTATATATATATATATTTATATTTATATTTATTTGTAAACTTAGAATATCTTTTGCAGTTTCTTTTACTGTCTGTTTCATAATACAGTGTCGTAATTGTGTTGTTATAATAAGACTATATTGTTATTGTCCTCTCATACCCCCCCTACTAGTAAAGTAATATAATATAATATAATATGAAAGTCTCTACTGTTGCTATTGCTTCTTTAGCTGCTTTAGCTGCTATTGTATCCGCTGCCGATGATACTACTACTACTACTACAAGTGTATCCACTTCAAAGAGTACTCATAAATACGGTAAATTTAACAAAACTTCAAAATCTCATGCTCCAAAAAACACCGGTACCCATAAATACGGTAAATTTAACAAGACTTCCAAGTCCCATGCTCCAAAGAACACTGGTACTCACAAGTATGGTAAATTTAACAAGACTTCAAAGTCTCATGCTCCAAAAAATACAGGTACTCACAAGTATGGTAAATTCAATAAGACTTCCAAGTCTCACGCTCCAGCTAACACTGGTACCCATAAATATGGTAAATTTAACAAGACTCCAAAATCTCACGCTCCAACAAGCTCCGGTACTCACAAGTATGGTAAATTTAACAAGACTAAACATCAACATAGTTCTACTACTGCTCCTGTTGCTAAAGCCGCTGAAAATGCCGCTGGCCCATCTAACTTTGGTTCAGTTAAAGCTATTGGTTTAACCGCTGGTAGTGCTTTCGTTGCAGGTGCTTTATTATTATTATAATAAGTTTAATAACAAATCGTTATCACTCTTCTTTTGTTGTTTTTTTTAAAAATCCTAATAACTATACCCTTGACTATATGAGAAACTTAATACAAGATCGTATGAATGAAAAATATACTCGATTGAAAATGATACATTACCAATAATATATACAAATTTTTTTTTTTTGTTATTTCATATCTGTGTGTGTGATATGAAAAATAAAAAATAATAATAAAAGAATTTCGTAATATATCATCTTTAATCAATTGTTTCATTCATTCAAACCTTTTTATTTTTTATGTTCATTCTTTTTTTTACAGAATTAGAAACCCACCCCCCCAAAGACTCTCCTAGAATAGAGCAAATTTTTTTTTGACATGTTATTCTTCACTAATCTATTCTCATTTCAATCCATTATCAATCACCCCATCCCTTTCAATTACAATTAATATATTAATGTGTGTTATAATATATTCATTGTTTTTACAGTTAAAGTTAGTTGGTTAGTTGGTTGACTTTTTTTTGTTGTTGTTGGAATTGAGATGTTTTAAGAATAATTACATGTCATACATGTGTGCTTATAAATTTTTTTTTTTTTTCTTTTAACCATGAATTGTGAAATCATGATGTTACAACCCCCCCATTCATTCGAATTAGAATTTTAAACTATTTAAATACTATTTAATTATCGTATGCAAAACAAAACAGTTTATATAAACAAAAGTATATGCGGATGTATACTTATGCCCATTATCTGATTTTAAAATAATATCATCATTAATTAATTAATTACTACTTACTTACCTTACTATCTTGCAAAGCTTCATTAGGCAAAAAAAAAATCAAACGTTTTGAAAAAAAAAACATAAAATTAAAAAATAACATAAAATAATGTTTCATATTCAAATTGCTTTAATTATCTTGAATAGTACAACCACAATCCCGCCACTAAACAACAACACATACATGAATGCACACTCCTCCTAATACTCATCTACCTTCCAAAAGATTACAATCAACAAGTCAATCAAGAATTGCAAAGATTAATGAACTTTTCGATAAACAAAAATCATGGAAACATAGAGATTCCGTAGTTTCAAATAATTCCACCACTGTGCTATCCACTACAACATCGAATAGCGACGGTAAATATAGAATGAAAGACGAAGATCATAACTGTGTGCCTATCGTTTCTGTAAATGATCATCCTTCAGTAGAAATTAATCATGAGCATGCTAATAATCCATTCTCTGTACCGTTAAGGGTTTCCACACCACAGAGGAGGAAAAAATATATTGAAGATGTGGATGATATAGACACTGATTATAGTAATCATAATGACTACGATATTGATGATTATGAAGAAGAATTGAGATATACACCAAGATTAAAATCTAGGAAAAGTATCGAATCAATGAGAAATGTAAAGCCGATTAATGATCCAGTACGAAGAAAGTTATCCATAAATAACAATATAAATAAGAACAGGAAAACAAGAAGACAATCATTAAGAGACACATTGGGTACTCCATTACCACTTCCATATATCACTAAAGACAATAATATTGTCAATGATCAAAATTTAAGACAAAGAAATCTTAGTGGTGGAATAGTTACATTAAATTCAATAGAAGAAAAACGGAAAAGGATGGAAAATAAATGGAATAAACTAATCGCAAAGGACAAAGTTTATGTACAAGAACGGTTAAGTTCAATAGGCCAGCCAAGATCATTATCATATGGTCATTCTTCAACACTCGCATCTTCACCATCATCGGTTTTAATAAATCCAAATAGTAGTTTTGAATATCAACTTGGTGATAAATCAATTGATTTAAGTTCCATACATGAAGATATCAAAGAAAACAAAAATAAATTAGATCATATCATTACACTTTTGCATACTAACAATACTTCTTTTGAAGCAAACATTAATCAAAAAGAAACTAATCACTTATCATTCGATTATTTCTTATGGACATTCTGTATTATTATATTAATTATTTGTAATATTTATGTATATAAATATTTGTAATACTACCTTAAAAATTATATATATATATTCCCACCCCTTTCTACTTATTTCCTTACCTCTATTTTCATTTAATGCTTTCACAAAAAAACAAACAGGGCGTAAACAATTGATCATATGCTCCTATATACAAGTTTGAAATGCGTTTTGTTTTCTATAACAATCTTCTCATTCTAGTCGTCAAAATCATTCTTTGGTGGTCTCCCATCTTCTGATCTCATATATAGATCAATTGCTGAAGAAAATGCTGCAAAACCGGCACAACCAATCAGTGCTGCTTGTGGACCACTTTTAAATGCTAAACCACCACCTGTAATACAACCAGCTAATACACCATTATATATATCATTTTTAGCTCTTATTGATTCTACAACACATTCTGCACCAGAATAAATCATACCCATATAACCAAAATTTTTAGCACTAGAATATGATCTTTTACCCATATCACTGAATTGTAATTTAATTTGTTGTTTAAATGGTAAATCTGCAATTGTTTGTACATTATTTGGCAGTGGACCTCTAATACCATTATTTGTCGTGACACTTGGTGTGTGCAATGGTGTATCATATGCCATGGATGCCATGAATAAACCGAAAACACCACCAAGGGCGAACCCTGTAACACCACTAATGACAAACTTACCAGGACAAGATGTCATAAAATCAACCATCATTAATGCACCTTTCTCACCTTGTTCATCTGGTGTCATTTGACTAAATGGTTTATTTGGTGGTGGCGGCGATACTTGATCTAGCCCAAACCCATTGTAACCCATGATTTACTGCAGAATGGTTTTGATAAAGGAAGAAGTTCACACGGACACACAGAAAAAGTCAATAGGGTCTTGACGAATGTAAATATACCGATAAAGTGGTTAACACTACCATAAAAAAAAGGTATTATCCAACCAATATATACTTTTAAACTTCTCATCTCTTATGCCATTTTTACAGCTTTTATGAATTTTTCACCAAAAATTTTGTTCTTGAACGGTCATGTGATCTGGTGCTTTAGTAGTTAAAATGGTTAAAGAAACCAAACAATGCTTATAAGATTGATAAGAAAGAGTGAATAGTGCAGGGATCGATTGCCCATATGTAATGGAGGACCATTAAAGGCTATGGAAATGCTTATATAGGAATATTTTTGGTGTTGTGACAATTACACTTACGTAATCGCATTGTCCAACTGAATCATACATGACTGATGAAAGAAGGTGTATATATAACTGCAAAAGCTGTTCAGCTTGTTGTGTGTCTAATGCCAGGTATGATGAATGCAGCTTGTCTGTGTGTACGTGTGTATGGGCAATTGGGGAAGGTGGGAAGGCTGTCGCAGTTGCTCGTGCAACACGACTCGGACCCTGTGACACTTCAACTATACCAACTTCTCTTACTTTGCTGGATAAGCAATATTACAACACGTCAACAATATTACTATCCACACTCCCATGCATCATATTCTCTGGCAATTATGCTTTATTCTTAAGACCATCATCACTGGCATGTACATATACTGACGTTTTCAGTGAAATGGCCCAGCTCTTTTTTAAACTTTTTTTGGAAAACTTTTACAAAAAAGAAAAAAAAAAACTTTCGAGAGCCATCGCCATCCACAATGAAAGTTTTCACAAATATTATCTATATAGGATAGAAATGATTTATATTTTATTTTATAAGAAAATGTATTTATGTTGTCTCTAAATTTATATGTATCTTGGATAGTATTACAAGATAGTGAGCGTGTGGTTTATATTTAGAAGTGTTCTGTGTGTTTTTGTATTTGTTTTAGTGATTTTTTTTTTTCGTTGATTAAACTTTGTCGTAGGGTTTCCTGAAACATTGTAAGTAAGAAGAAAAAAAACTTAAAATAAGTATATAAGATGACTACTCCTGAAACTTTAAAACCGCTAGTGGATCGGATTATTTCAAATCCATTACAATTTAAACTTGCTTCCGTAGGGGTTAAAAACTCTGCTGACGAAGACACGTCTTCATATATCGTTATTGGTAAACAGGGGAATGCTAATAAGGACAAGTTGAATCAAAATCACAATGATTCTATGGAGGTAGATAAAAGGAAAGTCAAAAAAATTAAAAAGCAACTACCTAAATCGATGGCTGAAGCTATTGCTATGTATACTAAAGGTAATGGTTCTAAAGATGCAGAAGAAGAAGAAAATGATATTAATTTGAGTGATACTGATTATAATAAACAAGAATCTTCAAATACTACTACTGACTCGACTAGTAGTGCAAGTGAAGAAGAAATTTTCCATGAGGCAAAAGAATACGTTGGTGAATCAGATGATTCAAATAAAAATTTAAAAAATGAAGCTGATATTATTGATGAAGAATTAGGTGATATCATAGATGAAGATTTCGGTGCACCATTGGACCTTAATTCTCTAGTAAAAGTTTCACAGCCATTGAAACAAAAAAATAATAAGAATGATGAGGAACAGGATCAAGAAGATAATGATGACGAAGAAGAAGATGATGAAGATTTCGATATGGATAACGATGAAACTGAAAGTAATGCAGATGAAGACCCAAATGATGATTCTGACATATCTGTTTCTGATTCAGAAAGAGTACAACTAAAACAAGAAGCTGAAGAGTTTGAAGAAGATGCTCCAGAGGAAGAATCTTCATCATCTGAAACTGGTTCAAGATCGGAAGAAACTGATCCTGTAGAAAATGATGCAGGAGATGAACATGTTGAAGCCGAAGAAGAAGAAGAACTAAAACATAAAGAACCTTCATCAAAACTCACAACTCCTGTCTTAGAGTCTGCAATCAAAAATACAAAACTAGACCCTCCGGTAGATGCATCCTTTGAAACAACAGATTTATCTAAATTTTATCAATATAATGAATCTATTAATGACGCAGGATCAATCAAGTCTTCCGCAATAGTTAAAAATTGGGGTCCAATATTAACATCTTTGAAACCATGTGGGTTATTAAATCATGGTGTAACTTGTTACACTAACGCAGCTGTACAAGCAATACTTCATATCCCTGCCATTCAACATTACTTGTTCGATATATTACGTGGTAAATACGATAGTACTATTAAACACGACAGCGTTTCTTATGTACTAGCAGAAACTAGTAAAAAAATGTGGTGGAAGGAAAAGAAAAACAATAACAGTTCTTTTATAAATCCTAAAAAATTAATTTCAAGATTAGATGATATCAATTGTATGATGAGTGAATGGCAACAAGAAGATTCTCACGAATATTTTATGTCATTAATGTCACGTTTACAAGAAGATTCTGTACCAAGAGGACACAAAATGACAGAATCCATAATTTATGACATCTTTGGCGGTTTATTAAAGCAAGTTGTTACTTGTAAATCTTGTGGTGGAGTTTCTAAAACTGAGCAACCATTTTATGATCTTTCGTTACACTTGAAAGGAAAGAAGAAATCAATCACAAATGATGATTCTGTTCCACCTTCTCCACAACAACCTCAAAATCCTTCAAATAGTAAGTCTACTATCTCAGACCGACCACAATCCGCTCAATCTTCTGATGACTCTAGTGTTAAGAATCGATTCACAATCGAAAAATCCATTAGAGATTTTTTCAATCCTGAACTAATTAAAGTTGATAAGGAAAAGAAAGGTTACGTCTGTGAAAAATGTCACAAAACAACAAACGCTGTGAAACGTAATAGTATTTTAAGAGCTCCTGAAACCTTGCTAGTACATTTAAAGAAATTTAGATTCAATGGTCAATCTTCTTCAAAGATGAAACAAGCAGTTTCATACCCAATGTTTTTAGATTTAACAGAGTACTGCGAATCACCTGACGGCAAAAGTAAAGCATTACCAGTTAAATACCAACTGATTAGTGTAGTTGTGCATGAAGGTAGATCATTATCATCTGGTCATTATATTGCTCATTGTAAGCAACCTGACGGATCTTGGGCAATCTATGATGACGAATATATCAATAAGATATCAGAGAGAAACGTACTAAGGGAGCCAAACGCATATTATTTAGTATACACAAGATTGACACCGAAGGAAATACCATTAAGAAAACCACCATTAAGCAATAAGGATGTTAGCATCCCAATGCAAAACGCTAACTCATCTTCTACTAATTCATCACCACAAGTTAACAGAAGTGGCAATGGTAATGGTAACCGTAAAAAAGTCAATAAAAATAAAAAGAGAAGATTCAACAAATATTAAGCATCAGTAAACTGCATTCCACTTTTATACTAATTTTTTTCCCTATATAACCTCATTTTTTTGCATTTTATACTTTCAAATACATATATACATAAACACATATTATATATATATATAATAATAATAATACTTATCATAATAATAAAAAGCATATATTAAATTATTTTATTTTGGGATGTTATAGAGTATATTTAATATAATATGGATATATAGAAGGTAGATACAGTTAAAATATAGAGATTAGTTATTTACAGGTCATATAGATATGCAATGAATTTCTAGATATATGTTTAAAGTACAACATTGATTCCCATGCTTTTAGCTACACCAATAATAGACTTAACAATACCTTCCATTTCTAAAGCAGCATGCCTGCTATCTGTCTTTTTAATTTTGGCAATTTCATATATATGTTTCAATGATAATTCTCCAACAGTGTTTGCTTTATTAGTAATATCTGGAGTGCCATGTCCTTTTTCTATCCCTAGTGCCTTCAGCAATAAATACCCGGTTGGAGGAGACTTCAACTCAAATGAAAATGATCTATCTGGTTTGATAGTAATTAAAACAGGTACAGGAACACCAGGTTGATAGATAGCTGTTCTAGCGTTAAATTCTTTACAGAAATCAATGGCTTTGATACCTTTGGAACCCAAAGCAGGGCCGACTGGAGGAGTTGGGGCGGCTTTACCTGCCTCTACTATCAATTTGACAACTAAATTTTTGGTGACTTGTGACATTATTTGAAGTGTACACTTTCAATCAGTATCTTAGAATGTGAGATTCTCTTGCATTCAATAAAATATAATTTCATCTTCTAATTATTTATTAAAATGGTAACGTTCTTTAAAAGTTTCACTAAATTCATATTTTTGATAATTTTGAAAATTATATAAAGTGCACGTGACCATTTTAAAAGGAGTATAATGCCGATTTAGCCGCCATGATGAGGAGCTTCTAACATGTTATAACCTGTTATAACCGCAAAATAAACAATCAATATTACTCATACCTGTCTTTTTAGTTATATATATATAAATATATAGAATATAGAACGTTTATATATACAATCCTCTTGAAGTTCAGAGAAGCCAATGAACCATATGAGCTTACATGAAGTGTATAATGATATTTTAAAATTGTATGTTACAGGGGCACATAAAAATGATATGTCATAAAGCAAAAACATTTGAACCTTTATATGTATTTCTTTTTTAGTATTGTCATTAGTAGTGAGTAGTGTTTCGAATATGCATGAATATGGTAGGTAAATAAATATATCCGTTGTTGTTTAATGTATAATGGGTTTTTAATTATATTATTTTGCAGTTGAGGTCGCAGCAGTCGAAGGGGCTTGTTTTTTCTTCTTCTTTTCTAATCCTGCAATATGAGCTTCACTTTGATCAACTTTGGTATGTGTATGGAATTTACTCGATATAATATCTGCATCCGTTCCATCCGTTGGAACATGGCACATATCAATACTAGCAATCCAAGGATCGGTCATGATTTCGTCAATATTAGCTCTACAAGCTGGTGCTAACTCAACCATACGTCCAATGATATGTTGCGATTCTTCTGGTAATGAATGGTATAATCTTTGAGGCCCAATGTTAGTATTCTTTGGATCAGATGGATTATTAGAAGCGTTTTGAGAACGAGATTTACCATCTGCCGAATCTGTGGCATTGTCGTATGAAGGCGGATCAGGAGTTCTTGTTACCAATGTACTCAATGAATCACAGTCACGACCAGAACAGAATAATTTAAATGAATTATCCCTTAATTTTGGAATCTTCCATGGGAATCTTTTCAAAATCATGCATGCAAAAATTATAGCAACAGACCAAATATCTACAGGACGTGGATCATATTTGGCAAAAATACAAACTTCAGGTGCTAAGTACGGATCACTCCCAACAATACCACTGGCTTCTACTAAAGTTTTCGAAAATGGATATGAAAATACTACAGCTGCACCAAAATCAATTAATTTTACAATACCTTGGTCATTAATAACACAATTATCCAATTTCAAATCTCTATGAGCCAGACCAATGCCATGTAAGTAGTGGACACCAGTTAAAATTTGTTTGAAACCACAGCATATTTCTTCATATGACATTTTGTTACTCATTACAATAGCAAACAAGTCATATTCACAATATTCCATAACTTGAAATATCCTTTCATTATCATAGGAAATTTCAATAGTTTCAATAATATTTGGATGACGTAAAGTCGAACCAATGCAGTATTCTGATGTGATTTTTCTAACATAATCACGTTTCGTTTCATTTTCAAATTTGGATCTAAATTCTTTAACGGCAACAATTTTATTATCTGATAATCTTTTCATCAATTTCACACTACCACCTGCACCTGCACCTAGATCTTCACCAGTTCTTTCATATTTTCTAGAAAAAGGTAAAACCGCATCACCTGGATTGGAAGATGACGTATCGTTACCACCGACACTATTTCCATAAAGACTTGGAGAATAGCTGTGATTAGAAAATTGTGATGATGCAGTAGCAGGTATACTGATGGATCCATTACTTGTTGCAGTAACATTAGTAGTGGTAGGTGTTGATAATGCAGAAGTAGGACTAGTTGTTCCACCACTAGAACCTTTCTTAAAAAAACTTTTTAAATTTGAAACAGATGAATGGTGATTCTTTGGAACACTTTGTGTTGGTGTATTATCCAACATAGCTGGTGACGTAGAAACAATGACATTATCAGTATATGATGATGGTTGTCTTGATGCTGCATATATACTACTTTGTCTAGCACGTCCTGGTTTAGGAATACTTTTTGCTGTAGGAGTTGAAGGCGAATAATTAGCGTTCAAACTACCATTTACAGTTGTATTTGTAGTTGAATATGAACTTGAACCATGTATATCTTTCGAGCTTTTTGAAAAAAATAAGTTACCTAATTGAGAAGACAATGAATTTGATCTTGAAACGGAACCTGTCTGAGAAGCATTATCTAGAGATGATTTTTGTAGCTTTTGCTTAGAGATCACAAATCTTGGTTCCACTGAGTCTACCACTGGTGATGAAATGACATTAGAGTCAATGGCAGAAATATTATTTGGCATACTACTTCCATATGCTTCAATCCAGGATGAAGACAAAGAGGAATTGTTACTACTAGAACCTGTTTTATCTTTATTAGAGTTTGGAACAGAGTATGGAATGCTTGAAGATAAAGAAGGTATCTGTCTTATTTGATTTGAATTGGAGTATGATCTTCCGGTTCTTCTTCCTTGTACTAATGTACCATGTGATGACCCGTACGAAGACACAGGAATTCCGGTTTCGATGGAAAGTGAACCAGAAGGCCCTCTTGATTGTATACTGGTACCATGTAAAGTAGCAGTATGTGCTGAATTAGCATCCAGGAAACTTGAAGATAACCCTTGACTTAAATTTGAAGTAGGCACGCCGGTACGCCTTGCTCTTGGGGCAGCTAGTCTTCCTGTACCATCAGTACCTGAAAGTACGTACATACCTTCATCATTGTTTCCATCTAAATCCTCATCATCATCACCATCATCTTCTGAATCTAACTGAGTGACTGTAGTAACACTTGTAGGGGAATTACGAGCATTATTTTCAGTGAATCCATTTATAGGTTGTGGAGGAGATAAAGGAGCAAAATGTGCATCGACACCTTCTGGAATCGTACTAGGTTTCCTATTTAGTTCCTTCTCCTTCTTCTCTTGCAAAAGTCGTGTAAGAGATGACATGAAATAGTGAATACTACAATTATTTTTTATTAATCTGACAAATCAATACTAAACGCAAACTAAAATTAACTATTCTGTAAAATTTATATGTTCTTTTAAAACCACAAGCGACAAAACTATTTAGTAGATAATGTCCCCACTAATTGTGAATCTGGTTTGGTTGACAAATCCTACTGTAATTAACAAAAACTCCGTTTTATGACTTTATCATATTCATATTCACTTTCTTATAATAATATCTCTAATTTTTAAAGCAACATCAAATTTCCCTTTCCCTTTAATCAAGCGTCGTGAGTCATGGTATACGGAAAGGCAGGTACTATATATAGTAAGAGCAAATAATAATCTTGCAAATATGTTCACTTAAAGTTAGTTATACCAAGGACTTCAGATATCCATCTCCGACTATCAGAAAGATGTATCATTTTGGATGCTAGTGATACTAATTTGATGTGATGGAATATGCTTCTGTGATGAGGAATTCAAAAAATGATCTATCACGATTTTTAAGATAAGATACTAAAAATAATTTGCTATATATAATAATATATTGAAGTAAAACATGTATGGTACATTATGTATATTTATTTATAAAATGTGTGGAATTATGTATGTATATATATACACTTATATTTAGAGATCAGTGCTGGTGAATTTTTTATTTATTTTTATGCTGTCTTTCCCTGTAATTGTTCATGCTCTTGGAACAATTTTTCATGCATTTCTCGTAGTTCTTTATAAGCATTGGTTAATATTTCAATATTGTTCTTCAATTCGGTGACTTCTTCATCCTTGCTTGCAGATACTGTAGTATTGTCAACATTTTCTTGACTTGAAGTATTGACAACATTCATAGTATTGGTTGCTTGAGTGAAGAAAACAGATTCTTGAGATTTAACATTATCTAAATATTGATCGAAATCAGTGATTGGTAACACATTGTTAGTTTCTGATTGAATTTGTGGGATTTGATTCCAAATGTCATGGACTTGTCCTAATTTCTTAGAATCATTAATAACTCTTTGTAAAACAGGTAATTTTTGTAAAGAATCTTTGGATTTAGAAGTGTTCCCACCAGTGAAGTCACCGGTTGAGTTTGAATATTGTGTAGAAATCAATATATTTGTAACACCCCCATGAGAAGTTTGTTGAGTTGTTAATGGTTGTATAGTTCTTAAGATTTGTTTAGAATATATTTCAGTAATAGATAATTTACCAGTAGAATCACCAACTAATAATAATGTACCGTCTAATGAAAGCTGTAAACATTGAACGTCTACTTCAATAATTTTAGAGACTAATAATTGACCTATCATAAACAATTCATCAGCCTTTTGTTGCGATTCATTATCTGGCAATCTTTCTACTAAAGAAAATAATTTACCTTTACCACTAGTTCTTTCACCAATTGATTGTGTTAAATTAACAATTCTATTACCAGGTAATGGATAAAATAATGGCAAACTGAAACAACCACTAGCTGTACCGATATAAATAGCTCTATCAGCGGGATCTAACATCAAAGAATTAATGGCATATGGTAATGTGAAAGTAGCCAATAATTTTGGTTGCACTTTAAGTTTATTTTTATTATCGTCATTTCTTTTAACAATGTTGGTTGGTTCACCTAACATATTCAAATCATAACATCTAATAGTTGTATCTTGGGATGCAGTGTATAATTTTGTTCCAGATGATGATAATAATTCTCCGAATGTTGTTGATACTACAAAATCAGTAATTGGTAAAGTATGATCATGTAAAATAGCGATTGGTTTTGGTTCTTCGGAAGTCACTAAATCCATTGTTTGCCAAATAATAACACGAGAATCATTACCTGAAGTAATGATATACTTACCATTTAAAATAGATTTAATCTTTGTAATCGATTGATAATGGGCCATTGGTTTAACAGCTAATAAAATACCTGAATTAATTTCCCAAACGTATAACTTACCAGAAGGAGTAGAAGCTAATAACAGGTATGGTAATTCATTACCTACATTTTCCACAACTTCTAAACAATTGACGGTTTCAGGTAACGGCAATCTTTGCTCAATAGATTCTCTCTTCTGAGAACCAGATACATTATAGACGTTAATCAATGCTTTTTGACCTTGTGCAATGAAAACATATTTTTCACCCACTTGGACAGCACTATTTTTGGAACTTACTGTACATTGTCTCAAATTTGATTGTTCAAAAGAATGAATGTTGGCTACTGCACCAGTAGTATGGGTAGTAAATATAAGCTGTTCGTCCATTTCTCACTTATCTAACTACTTCTCTTTATTAAATACACATATTCCTCAAAATGCGATGAGATGAGATGACCTTCTGAAATTTTTCACTTTTTTCTATGTTAAAGGCTTTAGCATAGAAAATTTAAAAAATGTTTAAAAATGTAAAAAAGGCATATGAAAGCTAGAGTGTGAAGAGTATTTTAAATTGGGAATAGTTGGAAAGGCAGAAGGCAGGTCAAGGATTAAGAGATTATACAATATACTATTGGGAAGACATAGAAAATGCCATTAAATATTATCAGTACAGTGTTGATTGATGGTACCGATAGCATACCTTATTACAGTACACTTAAAAAAATTGCCCCCGTAGTAGCCTTTGGTGGTGCTTTGAAATATTGGTCTCGTGGGGCTAGTAATATATGGGAAAGACAATTACATGGTAAAGTTTATATTGTTACAGGTGCTACTACACAGGGTATGGGTACTTCTGTTGTTTACAAGATGGCATCTCTTGGTGCACAGTTGATCATATTGACAAGAAATATTGATCAATGGTCTACCGATTGGTGTAATGATTTGAGGGAACAAACAGGCAACGAGTTAATTTATATGGAGAAATGTGATTTAGGTAATTTATATGAGGTAAGGAAATTTGTTACTGGATGGTTAGATAATTCTCCGCCAAGAAGATTAGATGGTGTTTTAATGATGTCTGGTGATCTTGAACCATTTGGAATACCAAAAATAAGTAAACCAATTAGAAAATCTACTGCCGATGGATTAGAAATTCAAATACAAACTAATTTTGTTGGTATCTTCCATATGTTAGATTTATTACAACCAAGTTTTAAAGCACAACCACCTGATCGTGATGTCAGAATAATTTTCACTACATGTTGGTTACAAAGTATGGGTAAAATAGAAGTGGATGATCCATTATGGCAAAATGTTAAATACAACAAGAATTCTTTAAGTTTTTTCACTTCTAGTAAATTACAAATGGGGTTATGTATCTTAGAATTACAAAGAAGAGTCATCAACGACATGAAGTCATTACCACAACAGGATGGCGTTGAAAGATCTGGTAAGAATGTCTCATTTGCTATTGTCCAACCAGGGACAATGAGATCACATAGTTTACGTCGTGTATTGAGTAATGGTTCTATATTCTTGTTAATCGTTGGATATTGTATGATACTGTATCCATTTCTATGGCTATTCACAAAGAGTGCTGATAGAGGTGCACAGAGTATATTGCATGCATTGATGTCTCCAGAATTGGAAGAGATAAACATCGATGAAGAGCATCCTGTGAAATACATATCTGATTGTCAATCCATGAATTTTGTAAGGAAAGAATACCAAGATAAAGAATTGCAAAAAAAATTGTATGACAATACAAAGAGAGATATCGAAGCATTAGAAAAGAAGATGGCAATCAAGAGAAACCAAACCAAGAAGAAGCGTTAGAATACCATCATGCATAGAGTGTATACCCCCATATAAATATAAATATAAATATAAATATAGATATAAATAAAGTATAATACGCATATCTGGCTGGTTAATTATAAAATGAATTTGTGTCACTTTAACATTTTACGTATGTAATGAGAACATACAAACGGAAAGTGACTATTCACGTATTGTAATGGCTGGGTGTATAAAACAATCTACACACCACACCACGAGATTATTTTTTATTTCCAAAATTAAAAAATTCATTTTTTCTGTGTTTTAAAAAAATAAAAACGTTCGTTTTTCTGGAAGGGACGCGACGCAACTCTTTATTTTAACAAAAAACCATTTTCCACTTTTTTCAATTATGGCGGCTGTTACTGTTTGTTAGTGATGATGCGTTTAATGAAATTTTGGATAATACCAATTTTGCCTGTTGTTGTGAAATTATTATTGTGAGGTTTTAGTACTCTTATTGTTATTCTATGTTGTATCATTTTATATATATAAAGATGGTATTTTTTTATTGCAATTTTTAATAATGTTTTTTATATGTGTTATTTTTTGATACTTTGTAATATTTAAAACCAAACACACAACATATCTGACAATTACAATGGTTGCCTTTATTTCCAAGAAGAGAAAGCTAGTCGCTGACGGTGTATTCTACGCTGAATTAAACGAATTCTTCACTAGAGAATTAGCTGAAGAAGGTTACTCTGGTGTCGAAGTTAGAGTTACTCCAACTAAGACTGAAATTATTATCAGAGCTACCAGAACCCAAGATGTTTTAGGTGAAAACGGTAGAAGAATCAATGAATTAACTTTATTAGTTCAAAAGAGATTCAAGTTCAAGGCTGGTACTATTGTCTTATACGCTGAAAGAGTTCAAGACCGTGGTTTATCCGCTGTTGCTCAAGCTGAATCCATGAAATTCAAATTATTAAATGGTTTAGCTATCAGAAGAGCTGCTTACGGTGTTGTCAGATACGTTATGGAATCTGGTGCTAAAGGTTGTGAAGTCGTTGTTTCTGGTAAATTAAGAGCTGCCAGAGCTAAGGCTATGAAATTCGCTGACGGTTTCTTGATCCATTCCGGTCAACCAGTTAACGATTTCATTGATGTTGCTACCAGACACGTCTTAATGAGACAAGGTGTTTTAGGTATTAAGATTAAGATTATGAGAGATCCATCTAGATCCAAGGTCGGTCCAAGAGCCTTACCAGATGCTGTTAAAATCGTCGAACCAAAGGAAGAAGAAAGAATCACTGTCCCAACCGTTAACGATTACAGACCAGCTGAAACTGAAGAAGCTGCTCCAGTTGAAGCTTCTGCTTAATTTCATTAATTATAATAATATAATATATAAGTATATCATCCTTTTTAAACTATCTATAATATAATATAATTAATTACCTTTTTTTTAATATATTCAATTAAAAATTTCACAATCCTTATCAGTAAATATTTTTCACTAATGAGAGGAGTCATTGCAGACATTTACTCTTCGACAATTTCAAAGGCTTAACTTGAAATATATAAAAAGAGCTTCAATCTTCTTCAAATATGTTCACTTTTAAACAAGGAAGAAGAAGATTAACAATAAGAATAAGAACACAACCAATTATATAACAATGTTTGGCTTAAGTTATTCTGATATATGTACCGTTGGTTCTGCTTTAGTATTAATTTCATCCTCTTTCTTAATGGGTGTTTTTTTTGCAAATCAGCCATATGATTACAATTTATTATTCAATGCAGAAGCAACACAAGAGCATTTTGATCTTGCATTGAACCATTATCAAACTCTATATCACACTTCTCCAAAAGTATTATATGTTTTAGCTGGTGTTGCCAGTTTAGGGTTTATTGGTTCTATGATCAGAATTTACAAACCAAATCCAGAATTACAATTATTTGAATACACTTCATTAGGTTTATTTGTATTTGCAATCTGTATCTTTATTACTAATATCAAGACTGGTGTTGAATGTTCTATGTCTCACCAATGGGGTGATGTATCTGAGAATCAAGGTCTAGCAGTTTTAGCATCATCAAATATTATCTTATTAGTATTTTTAACAGGTGTATTGTTATTGCAAGGTGGTCTATGGTACACCAATTGGGACTATCAAAAGAGATTAAGCGAATTCTTTGCAAAAGAATCTGCTCAATCTGAACCAGCTAAATCTACTGAATCTGCAAAGCCAACTTCAGGTAAGAACAGTAAGAAGGGTAAGAAACAAGAATCCAAGAAACAAAAATAGAAATGCTTATTAATATAATACGCACATATATATACATATATATATATATCTATAGATAATATTATTTAAATATAATCATTTTCAATCTTTTAAAGTTTATTTAATATTTAAGTTATTTACATGAAAGTATGCTTTAAATATAGATAATTGAATTATCGTTTTCCATAAAAATCATTTTTATAATTACCATTTATATACATTGTTGGTTACACCTCTGATTGGTTTATCAGCAAGTTGAACCCATGGTTTTTTATTTGATTGTTTTAATTCTGCTTCATATTGTAATCTCTTTTTAGTAACAGATTTTGTCTTTAATATACATTTTACATGTACGTATGGATGTGTTATAACACCAACTCTACCTCTACCCTTGAATTCCATTCTACTCATCCAGTTACCGTCACTACCTGTCCAAATTTGGGAAATGTATAAATCATTTGGATCTAGTTTCAATTTAGCTGCATCATCAAGACCTTTTTGTAATAATTCTTCAACATCTCTGGCTGTATGTCTTTTTGAGAAATGACATTGAGTGATTGCCTTTTTTAGGTCCAGACCATTCAATAACCTCAATACTTGGGTAGTTTTTTTCAACGATGATTTCAATCTTAAAGATTCAATATAAACAGATGGTTCTAATGCATCGATTTCTTGTTGTGTTAATTTCAATTTATATTGTTGTTTATCTTGTGGTGAAGTAATGATGGTCCCTTTTTTGTAAAATCCACCATTCACTTTACAGTTTTCTTGATAGAGTAGTTTCTTTAATGGCGTTAAGTATAAATCTGCAGCCAATTTTTCAGGTTGCTGTAATTTTTGAATATATTTTTGTAATGGTTCATCATTCTCTAATGTAATAGCTTCCATAGCTTTAGCATTAGCTTCTTCAGAACCATCAACATCTGCTCCAGAATCAGATGCGGCAACCATTCTGTCAGTTAGTCTACCTGCACTAGCAGAATCCAAATCAACATCTTTTGTCAAACCACCAAACAAACTCCCATTACTATCAGATTTGTTCGCAGTATTCAAAACATGGCTGTTAACGTTAAAATAACGCTTAGAATTCAAGCCAAAGTACTGACAAGGTCTTACCACACTAACACTTTTCACAGTCCACCTATTTAAACTCATTACCACTCACTGTTTACTCTTCTTGGGTCCATTTAAAGTATATATTTCAAAAATATTTTACATTTATTTATATAGATTTTTTATTCAAATCGGTTCAATATTTTTCATTTTGGAAATATCCTTTTAATGAAAAATCATATTGGACGGATCTGGAGAAGTTGACATATAAGATGAATATAATATGTAAATTGAGTTGCTAGCAATTGGCAGGGCATATTGTATCCATCAATTACATTTCTAGGTTACTGATGATGACATTTTCATTATACATTGGAATTTGATTATCTAGTGTGTTCCTTTAAAGTAGTTACAAAGCAAAATATACGAAAATTATAAATTATATAAAGTTGGAAAAGTTATTAGAGTAGAGAATATTGGGAAAAAATAAAGACACAGACGAACATTTTTGCAGTTAATGATTAGTGATTAATAATATAGGTTTATCACACTTGAGTTGATTGTGAAAATTAAATTTAATTGAATATTTTTTTTATCTTACGAAGTAGACCTTTCTTCTTCTTTTCCTGGTTTGTAGTGGAATCTGTAGTAGTAGCGGTAACAATTTGTTTTTTTACCTTTTTCTTTGGTGTATCATCATTTGGTTTAGATGCAATTGTTTCTGTTGCTACGTTCTTTGATACATCCTTCGATGATTCAGTTGATGCTTCTTCAGCTGTAGTTTCTGCAGTGGCTGTTTCTTCTTGTAATTCCTCACTGATATCTTCTGATGGAGTTTGTTCTTCCCCATCATCTTCACCTGCTTCTTGTGTTTCTGCATTTCCATTTAATTGTTCGTTCAATTGAGTCGCATTAACGTCACTTATCTCATTAAGTTCTTTCACTTCGTGAGAGGTAGTTAAAATCACAGGATTCGTCACTGTCTTCGATTCACTTGTAATCTCGTCACCATTGTCATCTAACGGAATTATTTCTTCAGATATAACCAATCTTTCCCCAGTTTTTTTATTTCTTCTGACTCTCTTCTTGATCTTTACTTTTCTAGTCTTCTTCTTATGTTGGACATCGGTTTGCTCTATATAATTGTTTTCAAACCCAGTACCATTAACTTCCTTCTTATAAGCATCATTCAAAATCCATTTACCATCCACAATATACTTAAAGTACAATTTATCCCCTGTTGCAAAAGATACAGGCAATTCCAAACTGAAAGAACCATCACTCTTCTTTTCCAACTGTCTTGGTTGCTCCCAAGCATCAAACTCACCAGTGACACGTACTTCACCAGGACCTACAGGCCACTGGAAGTTAAATTTACTATTTTCTTCCACAGTCATCTGTTATAATATCAAACTCAACCCAAAACGAAAACCAAATAATACAGAATGATTGTAAAAACGGTTCTAAAAAAAGAGATACGAACACGATTCACAAATATCAACAAGAACAATTTTCTAATAACACTAGACTTTGTTCAAAGTTTCAATCGTTGTTCCATTTAAACATAATATTTAACAATTAAATCAACAACCTCCCATCCTTTATAACACGACACATTTCAACACAGTGTATTTATTTAAAAGCAGTAAAACGTTTTCCCTTTCCCACCCCCCAAAGCCGCGTCAGTTGACTGAGAGCCACGCAGCTGTCATTGTGAGTTTTTGACTACAAAATAGCAAGATTAATGAATGATGAATATATAAGAAGGTTTTATTTTGCTATAATCATGGGAAATCTGTGTGGATTGTGGAGATATGTGTATCTAAACACTGCATATTAAATTATTTTTGTGCGAAATAACGATGTAAGCAACTTGAATTGATCTTTTTTAAATTTCGAGTTCTTGTCTTTTTGAAATCAAGAACCATGGCAAAGTGGTGGTATATGAGATAATTATGTATATATATATATATGGATATGTAAGAGATAATTGATGGGGGTAGGATGACTGTTGAGTTTTTTTTTCTTTTATCAAAATGCCTGTTTTTGTTCTTTATGCAGTACCTATTTGTTCACCTAGCTTAATCCTTTGACCAATATCGATATTGTATTTGAAATCTACTGGAGCTTCGAAACATAATACTACTGTGGAACCGAATTCGAATCCACCCATTTCTTCTCCTTTGATCAGTGGGACACCACCTAATTCTTTGTTTGTGTTGGTATATACAGCTTCGTAACATGTGTGAGACTGTTGTCTATGAGTCTTCACGTTTGTCACTAACTCTTTATCAAAATTTAATTTAATTGAACCAACATTTGTAGCACCAACAGCTGTCATACTGAAAAACCCATGTTTCCAATAACCTAATAAAGGTACTCTTTCATTTAAAACAAATAAATTTGGGAAATTTCGTTGAAAATACGGTGATACAGAAAATAGATCACCTGGGAAATGTCTACGAATCTTACATACCCAATTTGTTGGCGAATGGAAATGATGATAATCACCTGGTGATAAATATATTACTACGAAATATAATTGTGTATGCTTTGGTTCGATTGCAGTGGTTAATGTCTTTCTATAAATTGGTATATTCATTTGTGATAATTCATTCAATAAATTTTTTGTCTTTGAATCAGTAGATTTATATTCTAATAATGATTTATCACCTACGTTAACGAAATTTTTAAATGATTCATAATCTTTTTTTGGTTTTCCATCATTTAATAAACATAAATCAAGACTTGATTCACTTTTAGACATCAATGGATCTTCATGTGTTCCTAAAAATTCTTTTATCGAATAAGTAAGACCTTTAACTTGTTCAATTTCACCTGTATCAGAATCTATTACACCAAATTGTAAAATTGTACCATCACTTGGAGATGCAATGACATTATCACCTTGTGCAATTGGTCTAAATTTTGGATTAATACTTCTATAAAAAAATGCACCTAAATTTGGATAATTGTTAAAATTTTTATCTAAAATTTCATCAACATTAACGTTATACAAATAACAATAAAATCTATAACCATAGGGTCTAAACCACATTGGTAATGCTAAATGATTAAAACTTCCCCATAATCGAGATACGGCATTTAATGGCAATGTTGAATACCAAAATAATAACCAATTATTTTTAAAAATTGTAATATGTTTAGATTTTCTCGGTACTTGTCCTTCTTCTTGTAATTCTGATTCTCTTATAAAATGATTATTGACCTGCAATTTTTTATTATACCAACTTTTAACAAATAAGCTAAATGCAATAAAAATCAGTATTTTCAATAAAATATAATTTTTTCTACCATTACTACCATCACCATCATAAATCAACCCATCGTCATTATTATTACCATTATCATTAATAATCATTTCATTAATATAAATGGGATTACCACTATTAATTGTATCAATAATAGCCATTCTATCCATCTACGAAAAAAATAATTCTTTCTTATTTTCCCTCTTAATTGGATTTAATTCCAATAATGAAATAAATTTATGGATTTATTGTTGAAATACCTCTACTGTTGAACAATATAGTGTAATGCAATAGTCTATATATATATATAAATGTATTAATATTCTGAAATAAGTTTAATATTGCCCATCATTAACATTCCGTGTTGACATATTGTTAAACGACATTTATTACAAATATTTTTCGATTTTTTTTTTTTTTTTCACACGAAGTTTTGTTAGATGCCTTACCAGAGGCACTAAAAAATTATTACAATTATAACCAAACCAGACCTGATATTTCCAAAATATTACAATTTACTAAACTAATATCAATTAAGTAGTTGATATATGAGATAGACTGCTGTTCTAGGGGAAGTAAGCGGGGGAGGGAAAGGTGCTATATAATTATACAAATATAAGTATGTATACATTTATTGTTTTATTTATCATTTTCTCTATTTCTTGGATTTGTACCATTTCTTGATTTATAATTTGTGGAGTTGATTGCGTTTTGTATATTTGATAAAATATTTAATGCAGTTCTTGTATCATTTTGTTGTATTGCTGATTCCAATGATAATAATAGACATGGTTGTTTATTTTCAATATTTGATGATGAAATTAAATCTAATGTTGAAGTTAAATTATTATATTCATTTTCATAAAATACTAAATCTGATTCAATTTTTTTAATATATTCTTTTTTCCTTTGTCTAAATTTTGATGCAGCAACTCTATTTCTTTCTAAAAATTCTTCTCTTTTACGTACTTCACCACGATTATATTGGTCATTTAATAAATCAACATCAGTATTTTCAGTTTTAACTGATCCATTTGAAGTTGTAGTATTATCATCTGAAACTTTTCTCCTTTTAACAATTTTACTGTTCATATCATTACTTGCTAGTGCCATTTCATTACTATTTACAATTTGATTATCATTATTATTATCATTATTATTACTATTACTATTATTATTATTTGGGAACCGTATATTCGGCAGTGCAGTATTGTTATTAGTTGTTGTAGATGGTATATTTGGAGAAGTTGTATTTGTATATGCTAATAATGAAGTCAACCCTGGTGTGAAAGGAGCTGTATTTCCCGTGGTTGTACCACCATTTATATTACCATTTTGATTATGTATGTTATTATTACTTATCATTGGTAATATTGGATGTGTAGCCGCTCCACCTAATGGAGTCAAACCAGTTCTTAAACTGCTTTCATTTGGGGTTAGACCACTACCTATAAAATAACTTGGAGTTTGTATAACTTCTTTATTCAATGGCGGAGTATTACTGCCATTGACACCTTGTACATTATTAACAGCTTGTGCATTGACATTTGCCATATAAGTTGGTGATAATAATAATGGCGGTAATCTTTTTGAACCACCTGGAGATATGATTGGCGGTTGTTGCATTGGAGAAAACCTATGATTATCAAACATCAACAATCTATTGTTATTGCTTGTATTACTTGTATTACTCCCGTTACTATTGTTTGAAACCACAGAAGTGGAACTAACTGTGGATGTAGTAGGTGGGATTATGTTTGTATTACTATTTGACTGTTTTGTATGATTTTTCTTTTTTTTCTTTGTCGTAGTGTGTGCATTAGCATTAGCAGTTGCGTTTGTATTTGTATTTGTATTTGTATTTGTATTTGTCGCCACAGGATTCAAAGGTTGTATATTATTATTGGCATTGTTACTATTAATAAACGGTTTTTTAGTTGAGGCAAAACTCTGTTCAAAAGGATTCAATTCCAAATCGAATGACGAAACGTTATTTTCTTTACTATTAGCAGTTGCAGCATTTGCTGCAACTGCCACTGCATTAATATTATTAGTATTATTATTTGTTATTGTTGTTGATGGTTTATTCATTGTTGTTTCTCCCATATTAACACCACCATTTTGCAGACTAACAACATTACCCTTCTCTCTACCTGACATGACCCTCACACACGATGTTGAGACCTACTTTCCCTTCAACATCACTACATATATATATATAGAACAACACTTGGAACAGTACAAGCATCCATCATCAACTTCTACAAATACATTACCTTACCTTACCTTCCAGTACGTTACGTCGATCCTGACTCCCTCACCAATCCCAAACACCAATCCCAATCCCAATCCCAATTCATTCATTGATCTAATTTTCCTTTCTTTCTTTCTTTCCTTCTCACCTCTGGGCTTCCCGCAAATCCCCCCATCACACTACTTGCCACCGTAGCGTTGTCATCTCCCACGACAACGCTGGCACGTGCATTTTTTATTTCTCATCGAGTGTCTCATTCCGGCATCCTTATTTCCGACGGAAATAAGAACAACATTTAAACAGCAAAATTACCCGGAAGAGATCTACACACCCGCTCCGCTCCGCAAAGAGAGAGAGAATAACCACCACCACCCGTTTGGCACCAGTCGCCCAGAACGGTAACCTGGTGCCTCTGTGCCATACCCGACACCCTAGGGATGTGTCCACACCCTGCACCCCACCCTAGGGGTGCACTCCGCGTTTATCCCCCCCCCCCATCCCCTATAATGTTTCATTTTACACCGTAAATAATTGCTATATACTATCTGTATCTATGTATATAAACAGTCGTCCAAGATTTGCTGTTTCATTTCTATTTAATAAGATATATCTCTCTCTCTCTGCAGGTCGGATGTTATTTGTATAGTTGCAATTACAATTACAGTTGCAATGGCAGTTGTACTTACTGAGTGATAAATTATGCTATACTCATATGGTCAATATAGCATACGGTAACTTGTAAATATTATGCACTAATTGGAATATCTTTACTACTCTTCTTGGTCTCGTATGCCCTCTTGCCATCCCGCTCCCCCCGGTCCCCCTGTTACTTACTGTTTGGGCTTCCCACCACGTAGCAGTGATGGATGGTTATACAGTGGGATGACAATTGTTATATATCCCTGTGTTTTATTAACCATTACTGTATTGGTGCATTGACAACTGTCTGTTTCGCTTTGCCCCTGCTTTCACTTCATGGTTTTTCATTATTTAGTATTGCGCCTTTATGCCTCATTGTTACCCAATTAGTGTATAATTAAATTGTCGGATTACTTGTAAAAATATCTCAGTGAAGAAGTGACACTAAATTTTATTTTGTAACATCAAGAACAAGAACTATTTCTTAATAATCAATTAATTAATTAATTAAGAAGTAAGAAGTACCCATCACATCCTACCATACCCCCCATTCATAATTGTGTTGAGATATAATGTCGTATTCATAACGTATACCATTGAAAATTAACTCATGAAGGGGTTATTTTTAGTTTTTATTATTATTATTATGGTATTCTCACTCAGAATAATATAATTTAAAATCGTATATAAACGTACCGTCGATGTTGTATAACAGTTCACTAATACCCTTTTATTTCTTGCTTTTTATTTATCTCCATCCTATACATAATACAGTAATAATACAAATAAGAATTAAAACTTCTTTATAATATATATTTTATTTGAATAAAAAAAAAACAAAAAAAAATTTTAACAATGAAGTTACAATACTTTTCTGCTTTATTAGCAATTTCTTCATTATCAACTGCTAGTCCAATTGATTTTGTCAATAAATTGACTCACAACTACGTATCAAAAGAAGATACGCTAAATCTATCAGCTAATGCCACTGAATGGAACGGTACTAATAGTACTGCCGGTTGGAACTCCACCTGGAACTCTTCAAACTCCACTGTTGAACATGAAGTTAAAGATAAATTAAAAGTTATCATCACTGGTGGTACTTATGAAATTAAAAACTCAACTGAAGTTGACTATAAATTCTGTTTCAATGCTTCTACTGCATTAAACATTACTCAATTATACGAAGTCGCTGAATTAGTTAATGCTACTTTAGCTGATGAAACTTATAAAGGTGTCGTTATTGTTAGTAACGGTAACGCTGCTGAATCTTTAGGTTTCTTCTCTACTATCTTATACGATACTGAAAAACCTGTTGTTATTGCTCAAGATGATGCTTATGGTTTATTAGTTGCTAACCAAACTTTAGCTAAAGGTGCTTTAGTTGTTTCAGATGATTACTACGTTTACTCTGGTGCTTTCGCTCCAGTTATCACTGAATTCGGTACTGATTACACTTCTGGTGTTCCTGTCGCTGCTTGTGGTGATGATTTAACTGTTAACTGGTTCTTCGATGATTACACTCCACGTTTAACTGACAAGAACTCTGTCATTAGAAATTACTACCCAGATTTCACTAAACCAAATGCTACTTTCGCCGCCAACTATACTCCAATTGTACCAATCATTTCTGAAATCGATTGTTCCGTTGAATTATTAGAAACTTTAAGTAGTTTAGTCGATGGTGTCATTATCGTATCTACTGAAGGTGATGAAAGAAAATTAGATTTAGAAACTATCCCAATCCCAGTTGTTTACGCTAAAGGTGACAGTGCTAAACCATTCTTAAGTTCTGAATACGTCCCTGCAGGTGCTTGTGGTGCTGGTTACTTATCACCTGTTAAGGCTCAATTATTGTTATCAATTTCTTTAGCCAATTACGTTAGCAGTACTGCTGATTTGGTTACAATCTTTCCATAATTAGAATAATAAATTTAATGGTTTGATTGTAATTAAACATTATTAATACTTAATTATTAATTCCAATCAATACCCAAAAAAATTATTAATACACAATACCCCCCCAAAAATTAAAAGTGTTTTTTAATATTAAGAACGTGTGACGATACCCTCAAAAGATGAATAAATATCATTTATCATGCTTCTTAAAAATTTCAATACAATACAAGTCAAGTACTTTATGGTTCGTTTTTATGTATTTCATACAACATATGATTACTTATTAATTTTTAATTTATATTTAACTTAATTCCTTCCTTTAATTTAATAGATTCAATTATTTTATCACTTAAACTAATAAAATTCTTATTTATTTATTTACATTCCCGAGTTCTTATATAATCAATTCTATTTTTATATTTATGAGCTGAAATATTTAACAAGACCATTTCCTATTCTATGTGCTGCTTCAATCAATTGCTCGTCACTTTCAGCAAAGGCAATCGTCACTCTAATAAAATCACAATTATCAGTTGAAAATTCTTTAGAGACAGCCATTTTGTACCCTAAAACAACTTTAACACCTGAATTAATCCATGTTTTGTTTAATTCATCCATAATTTGGAAAATATCTTTATTTTCTGCAGCTTTTTGATTTTCAAATAATATTTTAATATTGATAAACATACCTGCTGATGGTTCCAATATAGTGAATAAATGTTTCTTGAACGCTTCTGATTCACGTAATGCTTTGAAGATAACATTTCTTCTATGCGTGTATTGTCCAGCGACTTGCATAACCCAGTTAAACCAACCTTCCATCATTGCATCATCTACATTATCAAACTGAGATTCGTATGGTTTTGCCATTTCTTTAACTGTAGAATACAAGATAGCTTGTGATGTCCCACTTGGTGCTCTTGTTGATACTTCAGTATAATCTAATATTTTTTGAATAAAGAACTTGTTAGCTGCAATGAAACTCAATCTAATACCAGGAGCAAATACTTTCGAGAAAGTTTCTAATCTAACAACACGTCCATCGACATCCATTGTCATGAAAGACTTGACCAAATATTCTTCCCTGTACTTTTTGGTAGTTAAAGTTTTATCAGTTTCATAAGGATTCAACATTGGGTTGGATTCATCATATTTAGGGAAATACAAGTAACCATATGGATCATCTTCGACAATAATAAGATCATGTTTTTGAGCAATTTCATAAATCTTAACTCTTTTATCCATTGATAATGTCATACCAGTTGGGTTTTGACCAGTAGAAATTGTATACAAGATAGTAGGCTTTGATAGATGTTTGTGTGGACTAGTAGACCAATTATCTAACAAAGTTTCTAGAAATTCTACATCAATACCTTGTTTTGTAGGATCCTCACTCAATTGCATCTTCAATGGAACACAAGTGGCCCCAGTAGCTTTAATATTTGAAATAACCGGAGTGAAAGTGAATTCCTCCATCATAACAGTAGTATTTTCATCACAAAGGGTTTCATACAATTTAAACATTGAATCACTTGATCCGTTACTTAAAATGACATCCCAATTATCGTATGCCGGTTTATTAACAGTTTTAATAATGTTTCTTGCGAAATTCAATAATGGTGGCAAACCTGCAGTTTCTGCATATTGGAAAGAACGAGACATTGGTAATTCTGCTGGTGAAGTTAATGATAAAGTAGTTTTCTTTATAGTTTCCCCACCGAATTGTGGTTTATCAGAAATATGCAAGTCAATTGAATTAATTGGGAATAGTTTTGCATTTGGCATACCTGCAGTCAATTCGATCAAACCGTTTGGTAACAAAACATCATCATCCCAGAATGGAATTAACTTTCTATATTTTGTTCTGTATGACAATTTATTGCTATACTTTTCCTTTAAAGTTTCATCATCGATATGAACGGTCATCTTGCCTCAATTTCTTTTATACTTGACTTTTCTAACATCTAACAACCAAATAATCAAATTGAAAAGATAAACATGTTATATAACAAAAAAAACTTCAATAAAATGTATACGTTCTCAGTAACATGCAGGTTGACTAATCAATTAGCTCCTACAAATCGAAATTAAATTTCACCGCCATTTGATGCATCACCAAATTCTAGAAAAAAGACCGTAACGAGAACGAAAAATGGAAGATTAGTACTGAAAAAAAAATACATCATAGCCTGTATCGAAAATAAAGTGGGACATGGAAGCAACGATAAGGTCAACGGTCAACGGTTAATTGCGATGGATTTCTCTTATCTTTTCATTTTAATTTGCTCGTTTTTGTTGATTATTTTTATCTATAAAACGTTTCAATACTTATACTACTATTACTACTACTATTATATCTACTTATGAGGAGGCGTGAGTCTTAAGAGATTAGAGATTATTAGTTCAAGATTTTGATGTAATCTTCAACTTTTTCATTTTCTGTTCTGTTGACGTACTTGGTAATGATCTTGTCGACTTCTTCGATTAATTCTTCTTTTCTCTTTGGATCACACCATGAACCATTGATACCATTTCTAACAATTTGACCCCAAGTGAAGAAACCCCATTGTGGATATTCTTTTGCTAGTGCTTTGTAGTTATCTAGAATGTAACCACCAAAGTAAGCTGGATCATCTGAGTTAATGGAAAATGAAACACCATAGTCTAAGAATTTTTGTAATGGTAATTCGTTTACATTTGATACAACTTGTAATTTAACATTTGATAATGGACAAACAGTTAACATAATTTTTTTTTCTGCTAATTTTTCTAATAATTCAACATCATCAGCACTGTTAATACCGTGATCGATTCTAGAGACTTTTAATAAATCTAATGCATCTGAAACAAATTTTGCTGGACCTTCTTCACCTGCATGAGCAGTTAATTTTAAATCTGGGTTTAATTTTGATGCTGCTTCGTAACATTCAACAAATAAACTTGGTGGAAATTGAGATTCTGAAGAATCTAAACCTAAACCAGAAATAGTACCATCTTTAATGAATTTTGATGCACTTTTAATAGTTTTCAAACAATCCTTTGGATCAGTATGTCTCAATAAACACATAATAATCTTAAAAGTAATACCAAACTCTTTTTCTGCTTTCTTACAAGCTCTTTCGATACCATTTGTAACAACAGATATTGGAATACCTCTTGAAGTGTGAGTTTGAGGATCATAGAAGATTTCTGAATGAACCACATTTTGTTCAGATACTTTCTTGAAATAAGCAAATGTTAATTCAAAAAAATCATCTTCAGTAATTAAAACGTTAGCACCAACATAATATAAATCTAAAAACTCTTGTAAGTTATGGAAATTATATTTTTCTTCTAATGCTTTAACAGTGGTTGGGAATCCTTCTGGTAATTGAACATTATTTTTCTTAGCTAATTTAAATAACAATTCAGGTTCTAATGTACCTTCAATATGTAAATGATGTTCACACTTTGGTAATTCTTTTAAAAAAGCTTCTGGAACCATATTTGTATCTTGTATAGTCTTGGTGTAGTTGTAATAGGATAAAGATGGAAACAGATATAATGACTCAATGTTAAATATGTCTTGTAATAAGTAGTATACTATCTTTTGTAGTATTATATGTATCTCAGAATCTTTTTTTATATTTGCCGCAGATTCCATTAAGCTTTTCTTTTTTGCCGATGCGTTTTACCCGGCACAGGCTAAAGACCTGGATTTCTTGCGTCATAAGCAAATAGCCGCCATTAACACATTAATACTATAACAGTTAAAACTTAGCCCGTGACTCAAACCATACATACACATATATAAGTGGTTCCCCTAGTACTATCATCACAGTGTGTAAATTAATATACTTGACTTATACAATTCACATTATAAATAGCCGCCAAGCCATACACATTACTTCCTTTTTCCCAAAAAGAAGCAAAAACGTTGCGTCAACGAAGTGACTAAACTAAAGGAAGCACGATAATGCATCTGAATATGCGTGTTGCAATGTACATAATATCCTGCATTATTCTATACACTTGTATTCTACCTTGGTACAATTACCCATCGACATTGTCCATTCTCTTTACTCTATCATTCCCACATTGCATATTCCCACAAATAATTCAACAAAGTGATAAGTAAAAGTAGGCATACGATTATCTTGCGATTATCTCCTCTCACATCACTATCCTTATATATCCCGGTTCCTGTCCTTCCCTTTCCCTCCATTAGAAAAAGATCATCCCCCTTGCCCCTAAATTTTGCCACCCAAAGATTTGCATGATTACTTGCTACACCACAAAAGCAACCCACCATAATGAAAATCATTTAACCGCCCATCTTTGCACAATTTTTTTTTTTTTTTTTGGTGTGCCCATACATAATATTTTTGACCTCCTATCTTGCATATTTATCATATACTACGACACAATTAGCCGCCGAAGTCTCTTTCATTTTTACTATGCTGTTCATTATTTCTGCCTTTTCCATACATATTAGGAGTATCGATGAGTTGAAATTAAATAAGTATTAGATGTCTCTATACTTTGAAACAATATCATTCCAGTTTCATCAGAGAACCTGATCATACATAATGTATATACCCGCAGTTTTTATTATTTTCTTTCACATGTACCGTACTAAATTCAATATTTTGTGAACTGGGATGTCACATTACAAGGGAACAGTTGCTAACTTTCTTGAAAATTGTATTGAATCTCATTTAAAAATAGCAGTATATGCTCCAGTGATACTCCCTATGTTCTTGTATCGTTGTTAGTCGCTTAACTCTTAGATTTCTAAGTTCAGTTCACTTTTAATTTAAGCACATTCTTGCATATCACTATATACGAACGCCTTGTTTTATTACTAAAATGATATTTTTTTTAGCTTTTTAATAATAACTAGGCTTATTATTGATATTTTAAAATGATGGGATTTATATATTTACATTTATTTGTAGGCAGGCTTTTTATTAGCAATCCATGTAAAAGAATCTTGTAGAGATACCAAGCCAAGCGATATATCAAACATGAAGTATAATTTGAATAAGCAGACTGTGCTGATCACTGGTGGTTCTCAAGGTTTAGGAAGACAATTTGCTTCAAAATATTTTAAAGAAGCTAAAAATTCAAAAATAATTATCGTAAGCAGATCACACGCAAAATTAATAAAATCAATAAAATCTATAGTAGATGATGGCTCTACAGAAGAAGGTATTCCTGTAGAGGATGATAGTTCTGCAGAGGAAGATGGTTTGATCTCAAGATATTTATTGAAAAGTGTTGATGCAAAACAACAAGATATTGAAAGTACAATAGAAAGAAATGAAAATGGTAATGAACTTTATTATTTACCTTGTGATTTATCAAATTATGAAGCTGTGGAAAATTTATTTAATATTTTAGAAGATAAATCAATGTTACCTACACAAGTATTTTCTTGTGCAGGTGGTTCAACACCAAAATTATTTACAGATATGAAACCACATGAATTAGAAATGGGTATTGATATGAATTATAAAACAACATTATATTTAGCTCATTTGATTGCAAAACGTGTACAGAAATGTCATTTAATTTTATTCTCAAGTGTAACCGCTTTCTTCCCATTTATTGGTTATAGTCAATATGCACCATTAAAAGGTTCTGTAAAATCATTAGCTTCAATTTTAAGGCAAGAATTACCATATACCCGTATTTCTGTCGTATATCCAGGTAACTTTCAAAGTGAAGGTTATGATCTAGAAAATAGTACAAAACCTGAAATTACAAAGACTATGGAAGGTGCATCTGTACCAATATCATGTGAAGAATGTTGTAATAAAATTATTTGGTGGTTAAAATACGGTTATGATGATATTACGACGGATTTTATAGGGTGGTTTTTAATGAGTTTAGATATGGGTTTAAATAAACATAATAACAAGTCCCCACTTTGGTTACTGCAACTAATAATCGGTGCTATATCAAATCTAACTGCCGTCCCTATACATATGTTAATTTGTTCTTTTCAAATTAACTCATGGTTTAAACATGAAAATAGAAAGACGAAAACTACATAATTCAACTGTTACTAGCCCTTAAACTTACAGTAAACATATTCATACAGGCATACTAAAACACAACTGGGAACTGTAACTAATCGGATTATTTTTTAAATATTTATACCATATCTATATTTGTAACTTTTGTTTTCTCATACTATCTTATTGTTCTACGAAACTTTCTTCGCCTTTTGAAAATTTTTAATAACAAAAAATTGAAATTTTATAATGAGATGAGATGAGATAATAATATTATTTAAGAACAATTTTATAATTAATGTATTAAATGTATCAAAGAGAATAAAGGTTAACAAAGTAACCAATATATCAAGTACAATCATGTCAGGTGTATATACTTGTAATTCATGTTCTTTACAGTTCCCAACTGGTAATGATCAAAGAGATCATATGAAAACTGATTGGCATCGTTATAATTTGAAAAGACGTGTTGCTCATTTACCACCAATCTCTGAACATACCTTCAATTCCAAATTGAATGAAAGTGTCTCAGCTTCTGAAGAAGCTGATGATGGTAAGACTAAACAGTTATCAAAGAAAGAGTTGAGAAGAAAAGAAAAAGAAGCTTTATTAGAAAAGAAGAAGCAATTATTACAAATCGCTAAAGAACGTATGATGCAATTACAAAAAGAACAAGGGTTAGAAGGTCCAGCTACCGAGTCTCCTGTTGAAGTACCAGATATTTCAGAATTAAATATTGCCAAAGAATCGGCTTCAAATGAAGAACAGCCAGCTGGCGATGCTTCTCCAGAAGAAGAAGAATTAACAGAACAACAACAAGCTGAATTATTAATGCAAGAAAAATTAAAGAACAAGGTTGATATTCCATTAGAGCAATGTTTATTCTGTACTAATAACAAAAATTTTAAAACTTTCGAAATGAATTTAACACATATGTATCAGAATCATGGTTTTTACATACCTGAACAAAAATATTTAGTTGACAAGGAAGGTTTAGTCCATTACATGTCTGAAAAAATTGGTTTAGGTAACGTCTGTATTGTGTGTAATTACCAAGGTAATTCATTAAACGCAGTAAGATCTCATATGATTGCCAAAAGACATTGTAAAATTCCATATGAATCTAACAATGAAAAATTAGAAATATCTGAATTCTATGATTTTGAAAGTACTTATACACCAAAAGACGAAGGTGCAGAAGAAGATTGGGAAGATGTTGATGAAGATGAGAATGACAATGACAATGAAGAAAATGATACTGAGGATGTTGATGAAACAACTGAGTTCTTATACCACGACGGTATTGAATTACATTTACCTTCTGGTGTTAAAGTAGGACATCGTTCATTACAACGTTATTACAGACAAGATCTAAGACCTGAAAAGGAACTTACCGAAGGTCAAGGTACTATTGTTGCTGCTGAAACAAGAAGAAACTTCCTTGTCGATGGTCTACCTGATAGACAAACCATCCAAACTCAACAAAGAGCTTGGAAAACTGAAATCAAGGATAAGAAGACACATGATAAGAGAGCTGCTAAGTTCGTTAATAATCAACCTTACTACAGAGATCAATTGTTACAATAGAGTATCTTCATTTGTATATTAGAAATTATCTCCTCGTCATTCATGAACTTTTACAATAAGAAATGTCGGTTGATAAATTACATAACTACATATTTAATATTTGTATATTAAACTAACTCATATTTTAATCATATAAAATTCACAGCTATTCTATAAACCTTACTTACCATTCGCCTTTCATTATTATCTATACGTCTACCTCATCGACAGACATCGCGTATTAATCTTCAAATATTTTTTTAGTATTTTATAATGATAGATCTATCTAGTATGAAAATATTCGAATATTAGTTAAGTCGATTACAAACATATATATCATATCTTAATCTAATCCAAGGCCAGCAAGAGTGAAGCAATGGTACCACGTTTATTTCTGTTGTTGGTTTTGCAACTGGTATCAGTGTTACTATTTTGTACCGGTTTCTTTCCTTCAAAGAAAGTACTCGATGGCGATGCTCAGTTCAACTTCGAACCAGAGGTCCAATTGAATTCAGAACCTGTATTTGATAAATTAGTTATTGTTATAATCGATGCATTACGTAGTGATTTTCTTTTTGAAGAAGGTATTTCCAACTTCCATTTTATGCATGATATGCTAAACTCAGGTAACGCTTGGGGTTTTACTGCATTTTCTAACCCTCCAACTGTTACATTACCTAGATTGAAAGGTATCACCACAGGATCAACTCCAAATTTTTTAGATGCTATATTAAATGTGGCAGAAGATGATTCTTCATCGAATTTGAATGACCAGGACTCGTGGCCAATGCAATTTTTTAATAATGGAAAGAGAATAAGGTTTTTTGGTGATGACACCTGGTTGAAATTATTCCCATTGGAGATCTTTAGTGAATATGAAGGTACTAACTCATTTTTTGTTAGTGACTTTGAACAAGTAGATCATAACGTAACAAGACATTTAGATAAGCAATTCGCAGAGAAATCAGATTGGGATGTACTAATTTTACATTATCTAGGTTTAGATCATATTGGTCATAAAGGTGGGGCCAACTCCAAGTTTATGCCTGCGAAACATGAAGAAATGGATTCAATAATTAAGAGTCTTTATGAAAACCTAGGTGAAGACGACAACACGTTAATCTGCGTTTTAGGTGATCATGGTATGAACGATGTAGGAAATCACGGTGGATCTTCAGTTCCTGAAACCTCCGCTGCATTAGCATTGATCTCCAATAAATTTAACCAACATTTGTTACCTTCGCAACAAAAAGATGTTACATTACCAATTAAACCTAAATATGATGATCAAAATATGGAGAAAAATTATAATTTTTTGACTTTCATTCAGCAAGTTGATATAGTCCCAACCTTGGCAGCTCTGTTCAATGTCCCAATACCAAAAAATAGTGTAGGCGTATTGGTACCAGATCTTTTAAGATTACTAGATCCGAAGTTAATTACAATCAAGTTGCAAGAAAACTTTAAGCAATTAATTGACATCTCTCAAAGTCAAGAAAATATTCAATTATATAATTCTATCAATTTCAAGGAAGATGATCCTGAAATGATTGTAAAGAAAATGAAAGATATCCAAGATGATCTAATGCAATCAGCCACTAATTACAACACAAAGTTATTGTTTACGGGAATCACTCTGTTGATCACAACCATATTACTGCTCACGTTTGTAATACGTTCTAATGTCTTCTCTTTAAAATCTTCCAATATCTTAATAATTTCAACATCATTTTTAATTGGATTTTCATCATTTGCGAGTAGTTTTGTCGAGGAAGAGCATCAGATATGGTGGTGGATTATCACGGGTATAATCGCAATATCAGCATTTTCCCTACCAGAACAAAAAATCCTACATTTACTAATTTTTATTTGTGTTAGATTAATTCGAGGGTGGAATAATAGTGGTCAGAAATATGTTTATGAAAGCACAATCTCCAACCTTTTTAAAACACAGTACGAGGAGTATCAATGGTATATCAATGTTTTGACTTTATTTGTTATTTCAATCGTTGATACAATGAATAGTTTGCCATCATTCATGGAATCATTTTTATTGGCAACGTTATGTTTAATGTATAAAGTTTGTTGGGCTACTGTTAACCAAGAAAAGGTACCAATACAAATCAAGGAATTAGTTCATAATTTATGCACTCTATTATTAAATGCCGATGATTTTACGAATCTGGATATTTTTAAAGAAGCATTGATACCATTGGCACAGCTATTCTTTTACTGTATAGTAATAATTATTTTCGCTAGATTGTGTTTGGCTAAATATAATTCACGAACTGGGAATCCGATAGTTGACATTAAAAGAATAATCACCTTTTTGTTAATTTTCCAATCACCATCCTCAAATATTGGATTATATTTAGTATATGAGATTTTACAACGTTTGATCAACAAGTTATTGACAGAATTTTACAACAATGATATCATTTTAACAAGTGCAATATCATTGATAATGCAATATTTCAGTTTCTATCAATTTGGCGGAACAAATTCAATTGCTACAATTGATCTATCCAACGCATACAATGGTGTTTCGGAAGATTACAACATCTACCTTATCGGATTCATGATGTGCATTGCAAATTATGCGCCTGCTATCTATTGGGCAATGTTCCCATGGACAACAATGTACAGTAACATGGTGAAGAGACAAGATAGATGGAATACCTTCGTTATAAGTAAAATTCCAATATTATATTTCAATTGCATTGCAGGATGCTTCTTATTAATCGCATGCGCAATTTTAAGGTACCATTTATTCATTTGGAGTGTCTTTACTCCAAAATTATGCTATTACATGATGTGGAATTTATTCATGAACGCATTTGTAGGCTGGATTATTGAGTCATTCGTCGTTGCATGCATATAATTGTACGATATTCCTCAATTTTGGTATTACAACTAAGACTTTGTACAATAAATATATGGATATATATCATTACATATTGAATAAACATTATTATTAATTATGACGTATATAATGATAACAGCTTATAATAATCTCAATTTGAAATTTTGGCGGAAAGAGGGAAGAAATTAAAATGAATATAAGATGTATCAGATGTATGTATCAGCTGTATATTTTGAATGGTTGTGTAAAGGTTTGGTAATATTGTACAGAGTGTGTAACGAGCAACAAATAATAGGAGTCATGTTACAGGTTTTCTCCAGACGTTTTTTTTCTAGCAGCCGCATGTTTATGCAAGAGGCAAGCAATGCCACATCAGCAGGTTTGAAAATCAAGTCTTCATGCCCTGCAGGTACTGTTTTGAACTTGAACATCAAGAAAGGTGGAGCAGAGGCGACTGCTTTGGAAGACAGTGCCTATCCTGAGTGGTTATGGACAGTATTGGATGAAAAAGCTCAAGCAGAACGGTTGGCACATGATCCAATTAAGATGAGAAGAAAAGAAATAAGGAAAATCAACAGAAGTAATATAAAACAAAACAACTTTTTCAAACAAATCTAGTATGTAATCAATAGCAAGCTACTCATTCCTGACTATTTATATATAAATATAATGTAGTACTGTATAAAATTCCTACCATATATATAATAATATCGTGTAAATATAATATCATTACGTACGCCATAGTTAAACTCATTTAATTACGGTGAAAAAATATTGAAAATATGCCTTTTAAAGTTTAAGTAGTTATTTTATTTAAATATTGTTAATTTTTAGAGATGATCCATTGGAATGAATCCATACGTGAATCAATTGAAGTACTTTCTACATTGCATTGAATATTCAGATATATCGAGCCATCTCGAAAGCTAAAATGTCTGTTGAATTATATCCAATTTTTAAAAGAGCTACAGTAACTTCTGATTTGCAAAATCGATTTTTGTTCACTGTACCAGAAACTAATAGAATCATTTTGTTTCAAGATGATATCGTCAGATGGTGTTATTCTTCTGATGAGGATGTTTACAAGTCTTTGCAACTAGACACACCAATGATGGGTGAAATAAATGCAGTTATTGATAAATCAGGTTCGTATATTTGCATCTACAATAACGATGAAATAAGAATTGTTGAAATTCCATGGAATTTATGGAATGCTGATGTAGATTATTCAGAATACAGAGCTTTACAAGAACGTAAGTTTTCTTTTGCCAATTTGAACGTCGATATAAAACAGGTGTTGTTCCATCCATTAAGTATCTCCAGTCCCTGTTTAGTTGTGTTATGCTCAAACAGTGAAATATTCTTACTAGATTTGAAAACCACTGCTAATGTTGAATCTGTTCAAAGGTCATTTCACTTAAATGTTGCCAATGAAAGTGTAATGGGTATGATAAATAGTGTTGATAATATTAGATATATGACATTCAGTAACGACGGTTTATCCCTATATACCTTAACAGATTCTGATATTTATTCATTCTATCCCTGTCTACCACCGGTTGCTTCTTTCACAAGACCCCAGCTTGATATGTTGTTGAATAAGTCAATTGTATTATATGAACAATTAGAAAAGGGAGCTGATGAAATTGTTAAGATAAACATTATTAAACAGGTTGAATTCGTTTCACAGTTGCGTAAAAGAATACTAGATGATGACAGAGACGATATGCATAAAATATATAACTTAACTATTGACTCTGTATTTTGTCAGCCAAAAGCTCAAGGTTACTTTACTATTACACCATATCCACAAGAGTTATATGACTGTTCTAGTTTAGAAATTGCCACATTACCAATTGGCAACGACAACGAATTATTTATTGTCACTTATGATGATGGGACGCTTCTAATACTATTTAAAGATAGGGAATCTACAATGTATTGGGATTCAGACGAATATACATATAATAATTCATTCGTTCTAGTTGAAATGATAAAATTAAGACAGAATGAATTATCTAAAATTGTAGTATTACCAGATATTCCAGGTCAATTTATTATTCTAGGTGAACAGTCCAGTAAATTAATAGATACCAGATCATGGTCTTCTATTGTCTCTAAATGTATCACAGACGATGATTTAAGACCGTTAACAGAAATTAAGTTTGAAAGTAAAATTGAAGCAATTGATACTGGTAATAAATGTGTTTCATGTGCCTTTTGGGACTGGGAATCAACTAAAGCATTGTTGTTACTATCAGATAGAATTATTATCAATAGTTCTGCCTTAGCTACAGCTAAAACCGGTTCTACACAAGATGTAGTTTTAAAACATGAAGAAACAGGTGTTAAATCTGAATTAGAACATATACCAGTAGCAAAGGGTCCTAACTTGAAATTCAGTCAACCAATATCAGAAATACTTACCGTGAATGACAAGTTCCAAAATAATTGTCGTGTACCATATAGTAAAGTAATTGATGTTAAATTAAGAACGTTGCCTTTCAATAGTGAAAATAATGAGGATCAGTTAAGTATATTAACTGATGTATCCAATGAAGTCGGTAATAAGATTATTCAAGGCCAAACATTAGGTTTAATGTTACATGATAGATTCTTGGAACAACAAAATATATTTGCTGAACAATTATTGACTACAAATATAACGACTATCCGTATTCAAAAAATCAAAGAGGTATACGAACTTCAAAAGATTAAATTAGAAGAAGAAGAGGCCAGAACTACAAAACTATCAGAAAGATATTCATTGTTAGATGAGAAGTTACAACAAATCAAAGATTCTACCAAATACAAAAATATCGATTTCAGTGATCAAGAAATTCAGTTGTTCATCGAAATTAAAAATCAAGTAAAATATTTCAATAAATGTGTCCTAAAACAACAGAAGCAGAGGGAGACAATAGCATTCTTAAAGAAAGAACTGGATCGTATCACAGAGTTAACAAAGCAAAGGGAAACTGCTATGACCCAAGATGACGAATGGGAAGAACTACGACAAATCCTTGAATCGGATGCTAAAATCATCGACGAATGTAACAAACAGCTATCAAGAGTAGTAGTCGATATCGACAAACAGAAGGCATAACTCATCTAGCATCCATCACTAAATGTATACATACATACATACATATACATCTATAAACATATATAGTAATAAGAAGTTGTATATTCATTATCTTAATTGTAGTTTTATCATACTTAATTGATACCGCCACAGTTTTTCCCTCGGATAGGGCACTGTGGTCGGTGAAATATTTCAAATGAATCATCTTGAGGTTTAAAATATTGGAAAAGTATATAAGGAAGGACAATGGAGATAATGGATCTCGATTAAATGGTTGTTTCTTTGAGTTTTTTTATACCTTAAGTTGCTTCATTTTGTACTTTTGCTAGTCGTTTTACGATCGGGTTCTGTTATATAGGTATACATGTCCAACAAATTACTACGAACATTCAAGACAATGACAACTGCTAAATCTACATTCACTCCAAACAAATATTTTACACAAAATAGTGCCAAAGATGTGTGGACATTAACTAATGAAACAGCAGCCAAAGCTGCAAGCAATCCACAAAATTCCAACCGTGAATTGGTCAATCTAGGTCAAGGGTTTTTCTCTTATTCTCCTCCAAGCTTCGCTATTAAGGAAGTCCAAAAAGCTGTTGAGATCCCATTGGTCAATCAATATTCTCCTACTAGAGGTAGACCAACTTTAATTAATTCTTTGATTAACTTATATAACCCATTGTATAAGAAAGAATTGAAACCAGAAAATGTTTTAGTCACCACTGGTGCTAATGAAGGTATTTTATCCTGCTTAATGGGTATTTTGAACCAAGGTGATGAAGTTATTGTATTCGAACCATTTTTCGATCAATACATTCCAAATATTGAATTATGTGGCGGTAAAGTAGTTTATGTACCAATAAACCCACCAAAAGAATTGGATAGTCGTGTTACTAAAGGTACAGAATGGACAATTGATTTTGAACAATTTGCAAACGCAGTCACTGATAAGACAAAAGCTGTGATTATTAATACTCCACATAATCCAATCGGTAAAGTCTTCACCCGTGAAGAATTGACTAAGATTGGTAATATCTGTGTTGAGAATAATATTGTCATTATTTCTGATGAAGTATATGAACATCTATACTTTGTCGACGAATTCACAAGAATTGCAACCTTATCTCCAGAAATCGGTCAATTGACTTTATCAGTTGGTTCTGCCGGTAAAACTTTTGCTGCTACCGGTTGGAGAATTGGTTGGGTTGTCTCATTGAACCCTGACTTGTTACAATATGCATCTAAGGCACATACAAGAATATGTTTCGCTTCTCCTTCACCAATTCAAGAAGCATGTTCTCACTCATTGGATATTGCTTTAACTAATAACTATTATGAAAATATGAGACAAGAATATATCAAAAAATTTGAAATTTTTACTAGTGTATTCGATGAATTAGGTCTACCATATACAAAGCCAGAAGGAACATATTTTGTACTTGTAGATTTCTCTAAAGTTAAGATTCCGGAAGATTACAAATATCCTGAAGAAATTCTAAATAAAGGTAAAGATTTCCGTATTTCAAATTGGCTAATTAACGAATTAGGTGTTGTTGCTATACCACCAACAGAATTCTATATAAAAGAACATGAAAAGGCTGCAGAAAATTTATTAAGATTTGCTGTCTGTAAAGATGATGAATATTTAGAAAAAGCTGTTGAAAGATTAAGATTACTAAAACAATATATTTGATTGTCAGTAGCTAATCTTGGTGGTTTAGTGGCATTTTACTAGCTTTACATGATAAATTTATCTACGTATCATGATCCATTTTTAACAAAAAATGATAATACGTAAATTTAAACATACATAATTTTCTTTGTCATGATAAATGGCATTCTACATATTTTTGTTACTCTAAACCATGTCTATAATATTCATATCCATTTGTTTAATGAATTCTCCTTAACGGCTTAATTTTGAGTGTTCCCATTGTAGGGTTTGATTATCTAATACTATATATAAATGTTAGATTATTATTTAATTACCATTAAAAATTACAATTATATATTTGGATTATTGACATTATTTATACAAAAGTACATTTACCTAAATGGGATGACAATTTTACTTGGGTATCAAAACTTCTTAGACAAGTGCTACATTTGAATTGTTTTTGGTGTATTTTAACGTGTTTATTCAAATTTGAAGATGAACTAAATTTTTTCCCACAAAGATCGCATTGTAATGGTTTTTCTCCTGTGTGAGTTCTAATATGAACCTTTAAGGAGCTTGTACTAGAAAAGGTTCTACCACAGAAATTACAGAAAAATGGTTTTTCACCAGAATGAATTCTTTTATGCTGTACTAATGTTTCGTTACTAGAAAATGTCTTATCACATTCTGTACACTTGTATGGCTTATGACCAGAATGAACTTTTATATGACGTATTAATTTTTGTTTTTGACCAAAAGTATGACCACAATCTTCCCATTTACATTGATATTCAGACTTACCACTTAAAAGGTGTGTTGCTTCTATATGATCATTTAATTGTTCTTCATCCTTGAAGATATGATTACATCCATCCCATTTACAACAACAATTGCTAACAGATGACTTTGCACTTGAGTTTGGATTTGATACTGATTTCTTTATTGATTTTGGTGTAATTGGTAATATAGTTGCTTGGCCATTCGCATTGGTTTGTAATGGTGTTAATGTTGGTAATCGTGATGTATATTGAGATGATAACGGCATCGGAAGTGATTGTAAGGTAGGTAATGCCTGTAAGGGTTGTAATGTTGGTAATGGTGGTAGGGGAGGTAGGGCTGGTAAAGTTGATAATGTCGGTAACGATGCAAATGCTGGCATTGTTGAATGCAATTGTGGGGGTATTGGTGTCCCTGATTGTATAGAACCAGATGATGGAAATGAATTTGAAAGTATTTGTTCTTCTGCGTTTACAATTGATTTATGTAATTGATCATGAATACGATTATGAGTTTCTGTTGAATTCAAAAACTCTGGGTCATTTAAATCAACATATTTTATATCAAAGTTAATACCATGATTAGTGTTAACATGATCAATTAATGAACATATATCTTGGCCATTAAAATCACAATCTTGCCAATTACAATCAGTATTTGTATTATCTTGCTTCGAAACATGATCTTTTATTACATGTTTCTGTAAATCTATTAAACTTGGAAATTCGTCATCACATTCATTCCATCTACATTCCAAAGCCGCATTTGTTGAATCTGGCTCCTTCTTAAAGATCCAATTGAAGTTGATTGTATTTAATTCAATATCTGTACTATTTGGAGAAGGTAATACATCATTCTTTTCTTCTATTTTAACTTTATGGTGATGAACTAAAGATGCCGAAGGAAACTCTTGTTTTATCTGTTTTTGTTGATTTTTTGAATTGTCAATATGAATCTTCTTATTGGTAGTTTTATTTGAAGTTAATTCTTCGATAGTGTTAGAAACAGAAGCATGCGGATGAAATTGAATTAGGTGGTGATGATGATGATGATGGTCAGTGATTGAATCATGGCTCTTCTGATGGTTATGACCATCAGCCGAGCCAGTTATCGTATTATTATGGTTTTTGTGCTTGGCGATTGGTAATTCGTAAAGTGAAGTGATATTACACAAATCATCCAAAATTTTCATATCCATTTCTGAATTAACTATATGATTATGACAGTTATCTAGTAGTTCATGATTGTGATCGTGATGATGATTTGACATATTTTTATCCAGACAATCGTTACAAAACTTTTCAAAAGCATCCATTGAATTTTGATGGTCATTTTTCTTTATCACAGGTAACTTCATATCATTAGTAACAGGTGCTGGTCCATGCTCACAAGTTAAGTCACATTTAATATCAGGTAATAATGGTTGATGCTCGATACCTTTCTCGTTGAATACGGTATTAGTACTATTAGTTGTAAGAGCAGTAGAAGCCAAATCACCTAAAGAAGTATTAATATCAGTATAAATATTCATATCAGTTATAGCATCGGCCTTCAGTTTATTAAGATGTTCTTTACTACAACAGACTTCTAATACTTTTGGAGTACAATCGCAATCGTTACTCTCACTACTTAGTCTCCTCTTCTTCGGCATAATGAATTCATCTGTCGGAATACTACTAGCTTGAGAAGGTGTTTTCCCATCACTAGCAGTAGCATAATCTTCAATAACTGGGTTCAATAGATTAATCCCGGCTTTATTATCCAGATCTTCTAGTATATTGTTATAATTAATAAATTCAAAATGTTTACAATCCAACAGCATCTTGTTAGAACCACAACTAACGGATCTGTTCATCGGTTGTGTTGCATTAATAGGTTCTAAAACATCAGTACCCTCAACAGCAGTATGATGTACATGTCCATGTATATATGTTATATTATTATATTTGTGAATATGGCCATGCACCATACCATTCCCGACAATGGGGCTCTCAACTGCGCTATTCTCCAACTTCATAAACCTTAAATACAGTTAATAATCAGTTTGATACTCTTGTTCCTCTAACTCGTGGGACCTGTCGCCTTTGTCTATACCCTTGGGATCTAACACCTTCGTATACTTCATATATCATCGAAATAACTAATAATAATCGAAATAGCTAATAATAATCAAAATGCCAAATTCCAAATGCCATTATATCATCATATTCGAGGTCATCACTTCAAGGTTATATAGATGTACGCATTGAAAAAAAGTTTCAAAAAATTTTGGAAGGCACTGCCGAACCATGTGACCCATAAATGTCAGCCTCGAGGCAGTAACGCTATCAGGATCTTGGGGCACAGCAAGATGTTGATTGTAGTGATGGTGGGATCGGGATATTTATCATTGTATTGTTCTTGCAGAAACTGATTATTTATCAGAGATCCAGATCCAAAACATTCCAGGGAAAGGAAAACGCCAAGTGTTTTCAGTATTGTACTTCTTGGCGAAAATAAAATATTATACAGTAACACTTTTTAAAGATGAAAATGTGTAATATGTAGGCTGTTTCTACGTTAAGATATTTACTAAAACGGTGTGCTTATATAGAATCATGAAATTGGGTATAGTTAAAATGGGTATTGATTATTATTTGGTTATAAAAAAAATTATAAAATATGCGAAATAAAATGTATGGTATAATGCAATAAAACTCATTTTTAAATGAGCTTCGTTTTTATCTGTAAGTTGGCTAGATTGGGTTAATGTTCTGTATCATTTATTACTTGACAGTCTAACATTGTACTCCATTTTTCACGATCGTATTCACTCATAATAGCGTTGCTGGGTGGTATACCAGATTCCTCGGATACAACACTGGATTTGCTAGAATTTAAATGTGATGGGAACATGATTTTAGAGTTCTGTTCTGTAAACATCTTGGTATTTGATTTATCTGAATTGAACACTGTTGTATGATTTTCATTTTGTAAATAGAAAAGGGAACTAGCCGTTCTCAGCGTTCTCTCTGCAGCAATACTATGCTTACGACTGGACTGCTTTATGGAACCACTTGATGAAATTGCAGACGCAGATTTAGCTGGAGAATGATTGTTTTGTAGATTATGAACGTATGTAAAATCTATGCTTTTGCCCCTCTTTTTGTCTTGATTGAAAGTAAATGTAGATTCATTGTTGTATATATCTGTATTGAAAGATTGTGACATTGAATCTGATATATTCGAAAGCGATAACTTTTTGCCAATTCTTTTCAATCTTAATGATCGTGTAGGAGATGGTGGTGGTGATGATGATGATATTAAGTTTCCTTGTGAATGGTGAAAATGTGATATTTGTGAACTTGCTCTCATATGTGACGAATTTAAAATGTTATTCATATTGCCTTGTGATCTCTGCTGGTGGTGGTGGTTATGGATGCTTGTTGCTGCACTTAATATTGATACTATCGATTTAGTCGGAGAATGTCTTGTATTGATTCTTGATAGCTCTTTTGAGGTACGGTCGGCAACAAATGAAGAAGATATATTTTGTTTGAATCCATTTTCGAATAGTTCACTTTCCTCATCCTCTTCTCTCAAACTAACGTCATGCAAATATTCTTCTAATTCACTTATATTATCTGAGTCATATTTTGCTAAATTTGGTGTTGAAAGACCCTGTAATGTTTTTTCTTTGAATGGGAAACTGAAATTTATTTTTGACTCCAAATGTGGTAAAACATTATTATCGTTGATTCCATAGTAATTACTGTCATTATTTTTATCGTCATCATCATCTTCCGCAATATCATCATCGCCATCATCATCGCCAACATCTAGATCTCTTAGTGCCTGTTCGTTAAATTGGAATGTTGGAGATAAAATAGTAGATTGTAAGGTATTCGATCTTTTCATTAAAGTTTCGCTATCATTTTGCCACATCTCTAAAGTTATTTGAGATGGTAATTTGTTTTTGCTGTCAATAGGGTTATTATAACTATCTGTTTCTAATTCATCAATAACTGGGATTTGTGAAATGCTTTCTAAATCATTTACTTCAAGTACATCTGGAGCCACAGGTATCAAGCTAGTTTCTTTGATATGTGGAATTACAGGAGATATTGTTAGTTGTTGTGGTTCAAATTGTTGTTGTGAAACTATAGGTGTCTGCGATGGGCTTAAGATTGGTGGTAACAAAGCACTATTTATTCTTTCGATAGCATCTTTTTCAATTTCTAGCTGTGTTGCTACGGAGGGTATACGAACGTTCTCATATGAAGGATTTAAAGAAGTTGGATCAATTATCATTGAAAGTGATCTATCATTATGTGCAGATGTTAAATCATTCTTATTAAAATTTTGTCTTTCACCGACCTTATTATTACGTTCAGGTGACTGAGGGGATATGAAGTTGACGACACTTTTTGAAATATCTGAGATCACAGATAATCTTGTTACATAATGAGCGTTTAATTTTTTATCTTTTGCTTCATTCTTTTTTACTTGTTTATTATTATTATTATTATTATTGTTATTGTTATTGTTATTCTTACTCTTATGAGGTTTGAAATTAATTGGCAATTGTCCTTTGATATGTGATTTTATTGAAAATGATTTAAATTTGGTTCGTTGAGTCTTTTGTTTATCTACTGAAGTAGATATACTTGGATCCTGTGTCATTGGCGCCAAAGAACCTATTCTATATTTTATTACAGATGAGAAGGAAATATTACCTGAAGATCCCCTTCCAGAATTTGAATGTTTGTCCATCCAATTGTTTTTTGTATTTGTTTTATGTATATGCAATTTATTTGACATATCCATGCTTGGAGTCAATGTTTGTGTAGAATTTTTTAAAGGAATGGATTGATTGGTGGTATCGTTATATTGTTTTTCTATATCACATGAATCGGTATCGTTTATTTGATTATCTGATCCGTTATAGTTACTAGTAAACATGTTACCCATGCGAATGCCATTGAGAAATAATGCAAATATCAACAATGAATTAAAGGCCACCAATAGTTGTTTATGTGTGCTGTCTCTTATTATCCGAGGATCATTGATACTGTTATTGTAATACTGTATAGTGGGGCCAATTGTTAATAATTGTAATAATAGATTTATTCCAATAATGTATCTCTTATCATATTTCCTTCGCAGTATCTCTAGTGATATGTTAGTTAAACCGTATAATATATTGGAAATTGCAATTATAATAAATACAGCTCTATTGGAAGAATATTTTGAAGCTAATGCAATACAAATTGAGCCATGACCCAATAGTAGCAAAGACCCTATCACAGTCAGCGGTAATCCCTTTACCGACGATGTAATATTGTGCATGTTTGCCACTTTTTATGCTGTTGGATATTTAATTATTATAATATACCAATTGTATATTTTCTTGTAATTTAGTGAACTGTATTTATAAGAAATTTTTACACAAGTATGATATTAGAGAAAAGACTAATCCCTCAAGACTCCAGCAGACTAAGAGATAGATCATAAAAGACATACACACAGCTACAATTCAGACAAAAACAAACAAATAAACATAAATAAGTAAAGATCTGTATAACTGTATATAATTTTTCAATTTTACCTATTTACGTCTTACCTAATTAGGTAAAATCTCGAATTTTTTTGTATGCGAAAAGAAAAAACAGCGAAGCAAATTTCATTTGGGTGAAACTATTTTCAAACTACTACAGATACCAGTTTAGTATTGATCAACTTGGGGAAGACAGTTGGCTGTTGCAGGGGACGTGTTGTATCGGTAGCATCAGTTCTTGAGTTTGATCAACGATGCACCTTCCCCTGGATTAGAAAAACTCTTCTGAACAGAATTGGAATAAAAAATGGTAAAATTGAAACCCTGTGATCAGTTAGTTAACTAGGCGAACGCTGCTCAATATATTTTGTTGAGAGGTGTGAGTAGTATAGTATAGTGTTACGTGACGTTTACGGTTACAGATCATCCTTGATGTAAAAGAACGATGATACTTGAACTACAAATATAATTTGTGTAAAACTATTTATTCAATGGAAATATCATAGAAGGTTAGCATATCAAAGGATGCCTACTCATTAACAAGGATATTCGACCATATATTATGTTTTAAAACATTATAAACAGTGTAGCACATGTTTTCATAACTCAAATTGGACTCTTCACCTTAAAGCGATGCATTCATTACTTGAAATTTTCTTTGAAAAGTATATATCCCTATCCCTTTGGTATAAGGGAATACAAGAACCTTTAGATACTTATGGATACTGGATACAGAAAGAACGTGGTAAGCCATAATTTCAATTATCCGATCGAATATAAAAATGAACTACAATTACTAAAGTTGCGTTTTAACTAACCTTTTACAAATGATAATAACAAAGGGGAAATATCATAAATTTACCAATGTAGTTGAATATATCAACAATATGACACTTGGATATTCCTCTATTCTTACCTTAAGATAATACAATTAACACTTTAATGGGTAATCATTTATTGTGACACTAAAACGGGTCAGTCCGCCCAACCACGGTACAATATTTGGAGTCACCGCCATACAAACCGGACAGTTTTCACGTGCCTAAAAATATAACTTACGTGTATAATGATTTATTTTCTACGGCCTTTTAAAAAAATTTTAAAAGCGATGAGCTTAGTGAATAAGATGTGAAATATATTTCAAATAATATAAAGTATGTATAAAGTTTTTGATAAAAATTTTAGTGGTCTTATTTTTTGAGGTAATGTATAGTACAAGTTCAAGTCAGTAGGTCAATTAATAGATAATCACATATATCAATATGAGTGATTTGTTTGACGTCTTCGATGAGGATCCTTCCAAGGTTCCTGATATTCCAATGGAGGAATTAGAACAAGAAATGGATACTACAGAAACCACACCAGCTACTTTCGATAGTAGTAAGAAACATAAAGTTGAATCCGATGAAGAAATGACAAATGAAGAAAATTTGGGCTCCACTCCAAATGAAAAGAAAAAATTGAGACATGGTCAGAAATTACTTGATGAAAAGAAGAAATCAGTTGTTGTACCAGTTGTTGCCGATACTTTTGAACAAGAAGAATCAAGAGAAGTTGAAGCTTCTACAGGTTTGACTAACGGTGCTACCACCCAATTAGAAGAAGATGGTAAGGTTAAATTAAAGCATCAAGTTCGTCATCAAGTCGCACTACCACCAAATTATGATTATAAGCCAATTGGTGACCATAAAAGAACCAATGAAGCTAGAACATATCCATTTTCTTTGGATCCTTTCCAAGATACTGCTATTTCTTGTATCGATAGAGGTGAGTCTGTCTTAGTTTCTGCACATACTTCAGCTGGTAAAACTGTTGTTGCAGAATATGCTATTGCTCAATCATTAAGAGAAAAGCAAAGAGTTATTTACACATCACCAATTAAAGCTTTATCTAACCAAAAATACAGAGAATTATTAGCTGAATTTGGTGACGTTGGTTTAATGACTGGTGATATCACTATTAATCCAGATGCTGGTTGTTTAGTTATGACTACTGAAATTTTAAGAAGTATGTTATATAGAGGTAGTGAAGTTATGAGAGAAGTTGCTTGGGTTATCTTTGATGAAGTTCATTATATGAGAGATAAGGAGCGTGGTGTCGTTTGGGAAGAAACTATTATCTTATTACCAGATAAGGTCCGTTATGTTTTCTTGTCCGCTACTATTCCAAACTCTATGGAATTTGCAGAATGGATTTGTAAAATTCATTCACAACCATGTCATATTGTTTATACTGATTTCCGTCCAACTCCATTACAACATTATTTATTTCCAGCACATGGTGATGGTATCTATTTGGTTGTTGATGAAAAGAGTACTTTCAGAGAAGAAAATTTCCAAAAGGCAATGGCTTCCATTAGTATTCAAGCTGGAGAAGATCCAAACTCAAGTGGAGGTAAAGGTAACAGAGGACAAACATTTAAAGGTGGTGCTTCTAGAGGTGATTCTAAAGGTGATATTTATAAAATTGTTAAGATGATTTGGAAGAAAAAATATAACCCAGTTATTGTTTTCTCTTTCAGTAAACGTGACTGTGAAGAATTAGCTTTGAAGATGTCTAAGTTAGATTTCAATTCAGAAGATGAAAAAGATGCTTTGACTAAAATTTTTAACAACGCCATTGCATTATTGCCAGAAATAGATAGAGAACTTCCTCAAATTAAGCATATTTTACCTTTATTGAGAAGAGGTATCGGTATTCATCATTCAGGTTTATTACCAATTTTAAAAGAAGTAATTGAAATTTTATTTCAAGAAGGTTTTTTGAAAGTCTTATTTGCTACAGAAACTTTCTCTATTGGTCTAAATATGCCTGCTAAGACAGTTGTGTTCACATCTGTTAGAAAATGGGATGGTAAACAATTCCGTTGGGTTTCTGGTGGTGAATATATTCAAATGTCTGGTCGTGCTGGTCGTCGTGGTTTAGATGATCGTGGTATTGTTATTATGATGATTGATGAAAAGATGGAACCTCAAGTTGCCAAAGGTATGGTTAAAGGTCAAGCTGATAGATTGGATTCTGCATTCCATTTAGGTTATAATATGATCTTGAATTTAATGAGAGTGGAAGGTATTTCACCTGAATTTATGTTAGAACATTCTTTCTACCAATTTCAAAATGTTATTTCTGTTCCAATCATGGAAAAGAAATTAGAAGAATTGAAAGTTGAAGCAGATGGAATTTATGTTGAAGATGAAGAAAATGTGAAAGGTTATTATGAAATTAGACAAACTTTGGATAACTACAATCAAGATTTACGTCATGTTATTACTCATCCAGCCAATGTATTGAGTTTCTTGCAACCTGGTAGAATGATTGAAATCAATGTTGGTGGGAAAAACAATTATGGATGGGCTGTGGTCATTGACTTTGCCAAGAGGGTTAACAAACGTGATCCATCTGCTGTTTACACTGATCATGAATCGTATATTGTAAACGTTGTCGTCAACAGTATGTATGTTGATTCCCCAGTTAATTTAATTAAACAATTTAACCCAACCTTACCAGAAGGTATCCGTCCTGCCGCTGAAGGTGAAAAATCAATATGTGCTATTTTGCCAGTTACTTTAGAATCTGTTACCGCAGTAGGTAATTTAAGATTATTCATGCCAAAGGATATTAAAGCAAGTGGCCAAAAAGAAACAGTGGCGAAATCATTACAAGAAGTTAAACGTAGATTCCCAGATGGTATCCCATTAATAGATCCAATCAAAAATATGAAAATAGAAGATGAAGAATTTCAAAAACTTCTAAGGAAAATCTCAGTACTTGAAAACAAGTTATTCTCTAATCCATTGACTAATTCTGTAAGGTTAGGTGAATTATATGGAAAGTATAGCAAGAAGCATGCGTTAACTGAAGATATTAAACAATTGAAACAAAAAATTAATGAATCACAAGCAGTCATTCAATTAGATGATTTACGTCGTAGAAAGAGAGTATTACGTCGTTTGGGTTTCTCAACTCAAAGCGATATTATCGAATTAAAAGGTAGAGTTGCTTGTGAAATTTCAAGTGGTGATGAATTGTTACTAACTGAATTGATTTTTAATGGTAATTTTAACGAACTAACACCAGAACAATCAGCAGCTTTGTTATCATGTTTTACATTCCAAGAACGTTGTAAAGAAGCTCCAAGATTGAAACCAGAATTAGCAGAACCATTGAAAGCTATGAAAGAAGTTGCCTCGAAAATTGCTAAAATAATGAAAGATTCAAAGATTGAAATCGTTGAAAAAGATTATGTTGAAAGTTTCAGACATGAATTAATGGAAGTTGTCTACGAATGGTGTAAAGGTGCCACTTTTACTCAAATTTGTAAAATGACTGATGTTTACGAAGGTTCTTTAATTAGAATGTTCAAAAGATTGGAAGAATTAGTTAAAGAACTAGTTGATGTTTCCAATACTATTGGTAATGCTGCATTAAAGGAAAAGATGGAAACTATTTTGAAATTAATTCATAGAGATATCGTTTCCGCTGGTTCATTGTATTTATAGAAGGTTTTGTATTTTTATTATTTAGTGTAATTTTCTATTTTTAAAACTAATATCCCACTTTGTTTTATTTTTTAATTGTATATTATATATATGCAATATGTATATCCTATATGTTAAATATGTATATTCTAACAAATTTTATAAATACATGCTTGCGACATGAACTTCTGGTTTCTTAGCAACCTTTATGTTATTAATTTTATTTAACTCATCCACAAGAGCTGCATACCAAGGACCGAACAGTTCCATATCATATTTCAATAAATTTGTTATTGTCTGTTTTCTTAATTCTACTGTTTCAGGTTCTACTATGTTCAAACCATCGCTATTAATTATAGTAGACATTACTTTTGGTAATTGATTAACTAAATATTCAACTGAATATGGGAATTGTGAAATACGTTCTAGTAACACCATCTGTTCCATATAAGGCAACTCTAGGATTTTATCAGAAGTGAGCTGAGCTTTTATTAAATAAAAACAGGCTTCATCAGCCACTACATTTCTTAGTACCCCTAGTTTAGAAGGTGAGACTTTTGAAAATTCAACGACAGTATCCAGATGATGTTCTAATAAGTAACTTGGTTTGACAAAAGACATAAAATCGATTATGTATTCATTGTCACTAGAAATTTTTAAATACTTCTGATCTAATGTGAGGAAAGTATCTTCATAATCCAGGTAGGATAATATTCTAAAATATTTGAACACATATGATAAACCAAAAATCTGAACTTCCGGTAATTCATCTAGTTTAGAATAAATTTTACCATATTCAGTAAAGATAGGCAGAGAATAGTTAATGACCCATAACTTAGATTCCCTTGTATAATCTTCGATCAATACATTACTTAAGATATTTGTATAGTAAGTGGTAATATGTATAAACATCATGATATCAATTTCGAGTGATCTTTTGATTTCGGAAGGTGATATTATAAATAATGTTTCATTAAACTCATCTTTGTTGATATGACTAAATAATATATTCAATAATTCTAATAATCTTGTCATTGAAATTAAGTCGAAAGTATTTTTAACAGTTAATAGTAAAGGTAAATTATTTTCAAGTACTCTTTTTCTCACTAATACATCAGTTGATAACTCTTTGAAAAGTATCTCTATATCGTTGATAATTGAAAGATCTGTGTTGTTATCAAAAAGTAGCTGTAAAATAATATCAAGCAGTTGAGTACCAGCAAATATACTTTTCGGGTAAGATTTGGATATAATCCGTAGTGCAGCAGATATTAACGGCTGAATATCTGATATTAATGCCATTTCTAACTCCTTCACACTAAAAATTTCTAATACTTTATCAAAGGGAATCAAATTCACCAATTGCTGTAACAGTTCAAGTACCAAATCGTAATTTACATCTGAATCATCTATATTTTCTAACAGTAAACTGGTAATCCTAGTCAAAAGTGTTGAGGGTTCTGTAGGAATCTTATTTAAAAATCTAAGGTTCAATATACATTTCTCAAAAAGGGTATTAATATCGGTGGGAAGAGGTCTGTATTTTAAAGCCTCTGCTAATTCATCGATCGTAGCTACAACTGTAGAGTTATCTGATTGTTCATCCATAGTTTCTTGAATGTTGTCATCCTTCTTATATAACTGAAATATATAGGTGGCAAATTATCAACTTCATTTCTTAAAACCTCTTCTCATCGATTTTAAAACCCTTTGATGTCGGCAAAACATCAGCACGTGACTGTTTAATGTAAATAGAGAGTGTTTTAAACAGTGACACAGCATTAGAAAGTACAAGACAATGCTGATTAGTTACATACCATCAAATTACAATGACCATATACAATCAACTGTCAAATGCATTGCATATAATTAAGGTTAGGAAAATATTTATCAAAATATCCTATATTTGCTCTCTAGCTTTCACCTAGGCCCATTCGATGAACATTGGCTAATAACAATGATATTATATAGACTACGGTAAGATGGATGAATGGTTTTAAGTTTGTATATGTATATTTCGACTAATATTTTAAGTTTAATACTGTATAAAAGAAAATGTGTTTTGTTGTTATTGTATAGTACCTAATGTATATATTTATAAGAGAGTAAAATTTATTTTTTTGTTTGGTAACAATTTCACTAATATTTTAAACAAAATGTAAAAAGAAAAATAGACAGTTACATTAAATTTCTTCCCTTATTATTTCAACTTCACTCGTGTTCTTTTCAACCTCACTCATACTTTTTTCAACTTCAATTGGTTCATCTTCTTCAGAAGAAATGCCTCCCATTTCAGATATATCAAAACCTTGGCTTTCAAGATATTGAATAAATTTTGTATCTTCTTCAAGAATACTTTCTGGATCCAATGCTGGCAAACAGAAATATGAAATGATAGCAGAAAAGACACATAAACACGAAGAGACCCAATACGGTGCTTGTAACCCATGTGTAGTATTTTCCCCACCTGCATTTCTAATAATAATTGGAAAAATATAACTACCAACAAAGGCACCAATTTTTCCAACAGCAGCAGCAATACCATACATTTGACCTTTAATCGGTGTTGCATTAGTTTTGGCAGCAATACAACCAATATTATTACCGGCTGAACATTGACCCAATGAAGTAAATATACCATAGATTACAACAAAAGCACCAATATGTTCCCTCAAACGTGCAAACAGACCTGCCATAATAAATCCAACCATAGCTTGAAGCAATAAAAATATTGAAATTGCATTTCTTGGTCCAATATAATCAGCAATATATGCACCAAAAAAAGCACCTGGAATTGAAAATAAGTGAAATACAACATTCCAACCAAATGTTTGTGTTAGAGGTGGCTTACCTCCAATAATTAAATTGATAATGATTGAAGAGTAAGTTCCAAATGAGTATGATGAAAAATCATAAAGGAACCAAATAATAGATACAATAGAAGTTCTAAACCAGTAAAATTTAAAAATCAACCAATATGGCATACGTTTAGAAAACTTAGTTTTCTGGAATCTGTCAGATTCTTTATACTTTAACCTCATAAAGAACAATGAAATAGGAGTCACTGCACCTAAACCAATGGTAATTCTCCAAACTGGTGTTAAATGCTTTTCACCACATATCCACAATACTACTAAAGGTACAAAAGCAGAAGCAATACCACCAAATACTAACATTAAATTAGTGAACCAGATGAAGTATCTATTTCTTTTTTCAGGTGGTAATAAATAAGAGGCTTCTGCAGCGGCTGGTGAACTACTGCTATATTCACTACCAATTGCAATACCTAAAAAAAATCTATAAGCAGTAATTGCAGAAAATAAACCACCTGCTTTAGTCCCTGTGGTTCCAACTCCCCAAGCTCCAGCACATAAAATTGAAAATAAGATTAAAAGAGCGGTACCTAATAGCATTGAATTTTTACGACTGTAGCAGTCAGCTAAATAGCCAAAAAGTAATTGACCAACAACGGTACCGGCAAATGCAATGGAAGAAACATTTTGAATTGCTCTAGATTGATCATAAGCATCACCATATATTTTTTTTAAACATAAAGAGACTGTACTTGTTGAACCATTAATATACCCATCAGATAATAAACCAGCACCAGCTGCAAAGATAGGCCAATATCTTGAATCTACCTTCATTCTTTCTTTCATTGTTTTTCTAGTTTTTTTAGTAGTTGGATCATCATCTTTCTCTATAACTTCTGTAGTGGCTTCCAACTTAAATTTATCAGTGACACTTAAAGTTGAATCATTAATCGAACCTGACATTGATTCTGTCACCGAAGAACCATTCACTAGTTTCTTCTTTGAAAAGAAACCTTTCTTGAAGAACATTACCTCATTTTTAGGTTGTTCGTAGAAACATTGTCTAGCTTCTTTCCAATTAAGTGGAATATCCCTAAGTACAGGGTTGGTAATATGCTTATTATCTGACATTATATGAATGTTTGACAATGCTAACTTAGGTGTCTTTTTTGATAAAATTTTTAAGAAAAAACAATTACAAGAGAAAAATAATAGGATACAATTCTCAAACCAGTTTCAATTAAGGACTTGGATTGTCTATTCTTTATATACATCTTAATTTCCAAACTAATGTTATGGATAAACCACTCACCTTTGGGTATTTGAATAAAAGATGTCAAGATATCTTGACAATTACACATGCCACCATATTCCTTGGCAAATATTTATTAAAACTGCACGTTTACTACTAGCACACACCACTATACAATTCGTTGATGATTCTCTTTTATAATAGTATTAAATCAATTAATTAAATAAACCAAAATTATATTCATCAAATAAATGTTCACCAAAAGCAGTTAACAAGAAGATATGCACTCAATTTAACAACAGTTGTTCTAAAGGTATTTTCAAACCCACTATCATGAATACACCAAATAAGAAATATCTTGGTATTGTAGTACTATGATTACATCTTAAAATCTCGAAATCGTATATCCAGTCCCTAACTCAACCATCGAAAATTCCCAATGAGGTAATTTTACACTAGTAATTTTTTGTTGCTATGGTTTTTTGAAATAGCAGTGAAATATCACAAATTAGTTGATAATAAATGCTTTCGTCTCCACGTGTGTGTATATATACAGATATATGCACATACAGATAGATTAATATATACACATACACACACACTTTGTTAGTTTGATATTAGGATTAGTCCCACATTGAATTGATGTTTATGTTGTTTTCGATATCTAATAGTTCCGACAACCATTATTTGTTCTTCGGTTCAATGATGACTTGTCATCAGAAAGAAACGTGAACGGATATATTGATGGTTGATTGATTAATAGTGAATGCAATAAAAATTTAGAACATTAAAATAGGATGACTGGTTTTTGCAATGATTAGTAATCTCGTTTCTTTAAAATAATCATGGAACGTTGTGATAATCTATCAACCGAAAGGATTTAGAGGATACATATATATATATATATATGCACGGGAGACTTAGAATGGATTTCTGTTATTAATCGGGCTGCACTATATCTACTATTGAAACATCAATATAGCAACTAAACTAATCCTTGGTGGCATGCCATATTTTCTCCTATGTTCTGTTATTAAAAAGTAAAGTTATTCTGTGTATAATTTTAAAATTATTCTGATTTTGAATTGTCTTTTGGTAATGGTGAGTTAGGATATTTCACTTGATTATTATCATTTAAGGAAGATGTATAATCTTTGTCATTATTTTCGTTATGATTGTCATTGTAGCTGTTATTGTTATTATTATCACTGTTCCACCAAGTTGAAACCCCTGTCATTACTCTATTAATAAGTCCTGGTGTTTGAACGCTTGTTACGTTAATTTTCTTTTGTGCGTTTTCTAATGGTTTTAAGATCAATACTGATCGTGGTGCCAATTCTAAGGATTCCAATGATTTCAATTCATCTGAGTCAGTGAATGTCATTCTTGGAATACTTCTATGAAAAGAATATGGAGAATCCCCGTCTGTTCTGTTAATATCAATCCAATTTCTGACATCATTCAAAGTATTCTTCGAGTCAAAAGTATGTATAACATTTTTACTATCAGTTTGTCTAATTGATAGGACACACACTGTGGAATGTAATTTTGTAAAATCTTTAATATTTTCACGAACCTCTTGTTGTTTAATGCTACTTGAATCATTTACCATTGTTGCATTTCTCTTACGCTCTTCTTTATCTGCTTGAACTAATTTTAAAATACGATTTTTCTCTTCTTCTACTAACTCTTGTTGTCTGTTGATTTCATCATGGTATATCTTGCTGTAGGAGGTTTTTGATTCATCTTCAATAACTTTCTTGGAGTTTCCTATCTGACCGTTACTAGTTACCTTAGGTTGATGAATTTCAGGGATGCCAAGTATTTTAGTCAATTCATCCCAATTTGTAGTGATATCTTCTTCCTCCGTTAACGTCAATGTCACCTCTCCATTCTGTAAAACTGAAAAGCTTGGCACTACGACAGCTGGATATATCTGTTCGAATTGTTGATATTGATCAGTACCATATAACAACTTTAGCCATACAGCATACTCCTTTAACTGCAAGGATAAATGATCATTAAACCAAGAAGATATCCACAAATTATCAGTTTCTGATGAAGTACTATATACTACTAGTGGTTTATGTTTGCTTATCGATTCTTCGACAGCAGCTTGTACTGAGTTTATGAATATCTCATTCATGATATTTTGCTCCTTCATCTATTTTTTTTTTTGCCTTTCCTATATCTTGTTTCTCAATATTCTTTTGTTTTATTAAAGAGTATCGTTATAATGTCTATATAAGTATTTTATGACTATCTCTTAATGACTACTATTCAATTATCTTATTACTCTCAGTCTTTTAAAAGTATTCTCAATACTATCCTTACATTATACGAAATATTGCCCTGTAGCCTTTCGCTGTACCACGAAATTTTTCAACATGAAATGCTTTTTAAGATATTTACTCTGGATGAGATGAGGTGAGATAAACTTAATCATCAAAAACTATTCACTAGTTGTCAATCAGATATCTATATCTGCTATATTTATTTACTGTGACCAGAATACTATTAGATTGATGTGCATGAAGGATGAGCTTCTCCCAAGTTGCTACGTTACCAAGGATTAAAGATGTAGAGATAGGTGAGACCATTGGTAATGGTGCATTTGCTTGTGTTAAAATAGCTCATTTATCTACTGATCCCAGTGTTGTGTTTGCTGTGAAGTTTGTACATATACCTACATGCAAAGAAAATGGGTTAACTGAAAAAGATATCACTAAGGAAGTCGTTTTACAATCAAAATGTTCTTCTCATCCAAATATTCTAAAAGTTATAGATTGTAATATTTCAACTGATTTTATGTGGATTATAATGGAAATGGCTGATGGTGGTGATTTATTTGATAAGATTGAACCAGATCTTGGTGTTGATTCAGAAGTAGCACAATTTTACTTTCAACAATTAGTTCGTGCAGTAATGTATTTACATGAAATATGTGGTATTGCTCATAGAGATATTAAACCTGAAAATATTTTGCTAGACAAAAATGGTAATCTAAAATTAGCTGATTTTGGTCTTGCCTCACAATTCAGACGTAAAGATGGTACCTTCAGGGTTTGCACCGATCAGAGAGGTTCTCCTCCATACATGGCCCCAGAAATTTTACATTCTACTGAATATTTTGCATTCACCACTGATGTATGGTCAATTGGTATCTTACTATTTGTTCTGCTTACTGGCGAAATACCGTGGGAACTTCCTGTATTAGAAGATCAAAATTTTGAATATTTCATAAGAAATGATGGTAATATCAGTCTTGGTCCATGGGCAAAAGTTGATTTCACTCATTTGAATTTATTGAGGAAAATTTTACAACCAAATCCAGAGAAAAGAGTTTCTATAAAATCATTAACTACCCATCCATGGTTTACTACTCCGATAAAATTTGCAAATTCTGATGGACTATGTAGTGACCCACCGTTATTAGCAAAGAAACTACTTTCTAACCTAAAAGTTTCATTAAGCGATGATGACTATTTAAAATCAACCCAAGAAGTAGTTAACCTCAGTAATAATCCTGTGACGTTTAGATCAACACAGCCCATGAATTATGAGTTGGCACAAATTGAATATGATTCTTTAAATATTAATTCACATGCGGCTACGCAACGAGCTTTTACTCAATATGTTCCTCATGGAAGCATTGTTGATACGTATGCAACTCAAGAACCGAAATGGACACAATTTATTTCAAATGATTTAGCAGCTTTACAATTTTGCAATGAAAATAACCAATCATCTTCATTGAATTTAAATTTTAATTCAAATAAATTGACAAAATTTTATTCAATAGAAACTATGGAGATTATTTTACCTACTTTAGAAAAAGCTTTACAGTATTCCAGAATAAAAGTTAAACCAGATTTGTATGGTACCTTTATAAAAATCTCCAGTTCACTGCATGAAACTAATAATAGTATCTTTCCAGTTCTAATTAACATTCGTTTAGATAATAATAGTGGCTCTAACTTGAATGGTACTATATCAATTACAGAAATGGAAGATAATTTGAAAGTTATAAGCTTAGATAGAAAATCAGGAGATCCATTAGAATGGCGAAGATTATTTAAGAAAATTGCTCTTTTCTGCAGATCAATTATTCTAATCCCCAACTAACCAAAAACACCTGTAACTTATAGTATATAAATTATATATAAAATTTCACATAATATCATAATGCATAAAATTAATATAATTACAACTTCTGATTTTTATATACTATATAATTATCTTAATCTAGATTCAATAGAAACTCCAAAAGTCGAGTCCTTATGATTTTTTTTTCATCAGATGTCAATGTCGAGGTATCTTCTTTAGTTATGTCTTCTAAATACAGAATATTTTTTTGAATTTGTTCAAATAATTTCTTTTCAGAGGTATGCTCTATATTCTCGACATTCTCGATATTTTGGGTAACTCCTGGGCTGATATTATCTTGTTCTTTGAGATCCCCATATTTATCGGTCTTATCAATTTGTTTTGGCAAGTCAACAAACTCTGTTGAAATATTATGATCCACCACTAAGGGAGGTGATGCAATATCGACTTTATTTGATGGAGCATGTAATTTTAATGAATTGAATATTGGTATACGAATGGTTCCTATCAGAGATTCATCCTGGTTGTTGGTACTTTGGTCGACATCATCAGAAAAAGATATGCTATTGTCATTAAGAGTGGTTTCAATATTACCTTCATTAACATCCAACAAAATCACGTCTTCTTGACTTAACTCTTCGCAAGCAGAGGATGCAACAACATTATCTTCCGTTTCGTCCTTTTCTAGGGAATTTACATTAAGTACAGATGCTTTTTTGGGTGTTCCTGTTTGTGTTGCAGGGACTTGAAGGTCTGATTTATTAATCTCTTCTATGACCTCTGGAGATTTCTTGATGTCTACATTGGTTATGTTTACTGTGTTTTTAGCAATATTCATGATTTCTGTCAATGGAATGTGATCATTTTGGATAGGGTTGTACCAGAATTTCAAGTCTTTTATAATTTTTCTATACCCTTTTGTCATATAAAAATTAGTAGAGGTATAACTACTGTTTGTAACCATGCATTTTACCAGTAAACTATAATATTCACAATCAATCGGTTCCATGTTACTTAACAATGTTGAAATGAAACTCACTACAACTTTTTTCTTTTGTTCCATTAACAAAGCAAACATATCTGTAAATAGTTTTAATATTTCTTCATATGTTTCCTGTTCTAATTGCTTTTGCTTTACTGTAAGGTAATAGCACAATTCCTCAATAAATGGAAGAAATACCTTAAATGTTTTTTTTAGAAGTAATCCTTGATATAATTGGTAATTGAATTTATTATCTTTCTCCAGAAAACATTTTTTAATAATATCTACTAATTTGGAATCGATTGGGGTTGATACTACCATAAAATCAGATAAGATTTCTGGTTCTATTTCTAATTGACAATTAGCATTTTCAATGAAGTCAATGACTACTAATTCGCGTTCCTTTGAACGACATAAATCGATTACTTTATTGAACGTCATCCAAAGAGATTTGGAACTTAAATATTTGAAATATTCACTAAGCAGATCATTATCACCATTTAGTATTATCTCTAAAAGAGCTGTTTCAAACACCGATATATCTACATTTTCAGTTTTTTGAGAATCTTCTACAAAGGTAGCTATCCATTTTATTATATTCAGTTGACTATCTTTTGGATATTTTTGTAGATTCTTGAGAAAGTATTGTATTTGAGCTTCTGGTAATATATCAAATAAATGCTTGGAATTTGAAATATGAATTGATTCAATTAATTCGGGATATATTTCAAGAATGTATTTGATTAATAAAAACATATTATTTTGTAATAAACATGGTATTATCTCAGATGACAGAGATTTTCGTTCTTTCAAAAGATCTTCTAATGTTTTCATAAACGTATTATCTTTTTCATTATAATATTTATCCATGTAAATTTTAACAAAGCAAAGTATATCATTATCCTTCCAATGGTTTAATTTATAATATTCAAAATAGTTAAGTTTGGAGTTAAATCTTGAACAAAAATCCAAAACGTTATCAATAACACTAGCAACAGGAATTGAAATCATAATTTTAATCAAACTTTCAAATTCCTGGAATTGCAGTTTTGGGGAGAAAATAGTTGAACCAATCCAGTTGGTTATATATGCTGTTGTATGATCATCATTTAACTCTAAAAATTTCTCTATAATGAAGAGTTCAGGTACTAAACCTTTCATATCCTTTAGAAGTTCCTTTAATAATGTTAATGTAATATTTGTATATTGTGGGAAGGCTATTTTGGATTTTTCTAAATACTCAGATAACTGCACCTCACTTTCCTTCAAAATAAGGTTCCTAAAGGGAGAAAACAATGCAACAGTAAATTTACAAAAAATAGCAAGAAATGTTGGATCATCTTTCTTAACTTCAAAATATTCAAAAATCAAATTTGTAAAATCAACAAATAAGTTTTTTTTACTTGTTGCATTCTCTGGCAGATGAGATAGTAATGAAAATATTAATTCTTCATTCATTGATTGGTCTTGAATATTATTCCTAATTGTATGAAAAACAACGTCTTTAACCTTATCAAAATTTATCATTATAAAATCATTTGAAAATGGTGCAATTTCTTTCACAGTTACTCCCACAGAGGCAATAACTCTGACTGGATGACTATCTTTCTTCTCTCTTTTAAATGATGTATCCTCTTGTTTTGAGTTCAGAATTTGTATTAACAAAGCAACCGATCGGCTTCTAAATTGAATGTTTTTAACAGTTGGTATTATATTTTTGTATATTGGAGTGATCAATTCATTCCATATTTTGCAACATTGATCCATTGTCATTGTTTTCATAGTACTACTAATGGTATATATAATACCAGTTAAGAGGTATAATAATCCATCTCTTACAACTGGATCTTTAAAGGAATCTTTACACGTCTCGAATGGCTTTAATAGCAACTTCAAAACATCCTGATTTGTATCTTCAGAAAGTTTGTTATAATTTGTCAAAATACAATAAGTCATAATACGCCATGCCTTTATTGCATGCATTTTAGCTTGTTGGTCATTCTCTTGGAAACAAATTGAATTTAATTTAAGCCAATCATTAAATGTTGCACCTTCCAATAACTCGGGGAGTTTTTTTGGATTGTTATATAATAATGCTACAGTGGCAAGCCATAAATCCATGGCTAGTTTATATTCTTTCTTGTCAACTATTAGATATTTTATATTATTTCGAAGTAAACGCCCTAAAGTCATTGAGGATGCATCATTATCAGTTCCATCTATAGAATTTTTTAATTTGGACAAAAATTTGTTTGGAACACTTTTTTCGATTGAGTCTATTTCTATAAATTCGTGTATTTCTTCATGCCCTTGGTAAATGTCTAAGCATTTCTTTAGCAGATCTAGTAAGACGGATATAGCAGTAGCCACTATCTTCATAGAATAAATTTCTTCTTCTACTAATATTCTTGGTAAAACTTCCCCCGGTAGCCATGATGAAACATTTAGGATCATGATATGTGAGTATTTATTTAAAAAACTTTTCACTAGTAATAATTTTTCACAAACTAAATTTGTACTATTTATTTCTTTTATCTTTGTGATGCATGAAACTAGTTCTTGTATTTCGTCATCATCTAAAAAATAGGTACCAAATTTTTCATCTCTTAAAAATGATGTTTGAGCAGCAATTATTACCTTGTTTGAATTTTCGTTAGTTAAAGCTTCGATAGATAATATAAATATCTTTTTAAAATTAATTCGGAGTTCATCATTTTTGGTTAACCATTTCATTACCTTGAAATTGGATGCAATTGATGCCAATAACCGTATTATTTGAACATACAGTCTTGAAATAAATGGATTTTTCTTCGTATTAATACTTAGCAGTTCTTTTTGTTCACTCTCTAGATGAGATAAACTGATGGGTATAAGATCTTTTAGGTATTCAATTAAAATATTTATCTTTTTCTCTGTTGTTTCAGAAATATTTTTTGCTGGCATTACAGGAATAATATTATTAAAAGTCGCATATATTTCAAATCTACGAGCTGTACTATCATCGTTACCATTTTTCAATATTTCAACACCACCTGAAATGATCCCTTTGAATTCTTGTAAATTATTAATATCAATTAGACTATGAATTTCACCACTTACCCAAAATTCCAAGTCAAATGGGTTTGAATTTCTTATATGTGAATCATCTAATATATTTTCCGAGAATTGTAACTTATTAAATGTTAAATCGGTTCCTGTTTTCCTTAATAACTGTGTATTTCTTAAAATTGACTTTGATGGTTTCGAAGCAGATGAGGGAACTGGAGATGATCCAATATTACTGCTATGAGTTGGTGATAATTCTATCTTGTCTGAAAAGGCCACTGATTTTGTTACATTGCTTGGCGATGACCCTTTGCTTACAGGTTGTAATAATTTTGTTGGCGATGGTAATAACAGTACTGAATTTTCGTCATAAAATGAATTATCATTCGGTTTTAAACTTGTTGCACTAATAGTGCGAATAGGACTGTTTAATTTTCTTCTCTTTGGAGTAGGAGAAGTATTAATATTCATAGAATCGTTTCGTTTTTGTACAGAAGGTGGAGCCAATCTGTTATGCATCCATGAAGACATAGAAGAAGGAGAATCACTATTACTATTGTGCTTAGATCTTTGGCTCATATGTTTATCTAGCAGGTCCAAAGCACGCACATTCCTCTTGGTAGCAGAAGAATCTGCTGTAACTTTCATTATTAAATAGATCTAGTTATACGATGATAAGTAAAAACCCAGGAAATACTTTCTATTGTATATCGGATGATCCTTCAGTTACCGTCTTAACTCAACTATTGATATTTTAATTATTATATACTGCCACACAGACCAATATATGCTACATTCAATGCCGTCTCTTCTAATTGTAACAATTGATTCATTTATCTATGTCATTGGTAACTAGTAGTACTCAATGGCTATTACTGTTAGTTAGTCCATCGGAACGCGTAAAGTAATTATCGTGTCTGGTCATAAACCACGAAATGTCACTAATAGTTAATCAGTATAACAATAATGATGACATGAAGTATAAAAAGTATACCTTGTGTCTCGTATACATTGGTACCGGGTGTAATTGGAATTTAGTAAACTGATATAAGTTTTATCCTATTATAGATAACATTTCTATTCATACAAATATCAATTTTTATTTTAAAGTGTAAAACATATGTGCAATTTAGAAAACTATATAGGTAATGTATATATTTACGGTCGATGCTCATTGATTATATAATTTCTGTTCATATTTAACGGATTGCATGTTTAAAATACTATATCGTATTAGATATATTCATAGGAGGGGACGTACTCTCTTTTGGATACATTGAATTAATCCTTGAGAGTTTTAGTACAGAAAAAAGAAAACTAAACTAAAAATAATAATAAAAAATAAAATGTGTGAATATTAATTTATTTCTAGCGATTATAATTCACCCGGAACTGGATATTGACCAACCCATTGAGAGACTTCTTCAGCTAATTTGTTTACTGGTTCAGAATCTTCACATAATTGTTTGAAGTTAGCTAATTTTGATCTAACATCTTTAGCATCTGGAGATTCTTGAGATTTCAAACCGATTGATAATTTAACAGCAGTGTCGATGAATTCTGCAACTTTTGCGAATTCTTTTTCACCGAAACCTCTTGTTGTCATTGCTGGAGTACCGACTCTCAAACCAGATGGGAATAAAGCAGATTTATCACCTGGAATAGTATTTTTATTGGCAGCGATATTAATTTTTTCTAATAAAGTTTCTAAACGAGCACCATCGATACCTAAATTAGATAAATTAATTAAAATCAAATGATTATCAGTACCACCAGAGACTAGATTAAATCCACGTTTAATTAATTCATCTGCGAAAACACGAGCATTTGTAACAACTTGTTTTTGATATTCTTTAAATTCTGGTGTAGCAGCTTGACCTAAGGCAACAGCTAAAGCAGAAATAGTATGATTGTGTGGACCACCTTGATGACCAGGGAAAACGGAGAAATTAATTTTTTTCTCTAAATCATAATGAATTTCTTTACCAGATTTTGTTGTTTTTCTTAAACCTTTTCTGAAGAAAATCATTGCCCCACGAGGACCTCTTAATGATTTATGAGTAGTAGTAGTAACGATATCGGAATGAGTGAAAGGAGAATCAGTAACATTTGCAGCAACTAAACCTGAAATATGAGCCATATCACTTACTAAATAAGCACCACAACCATCAGCGATTTCACGGAATTTCTTATAATCTAAAATTCTTGAATAAGCAGAAGTACCAGCAACGATAATTTTTGGTCTAAACAATTTTGAAGTCATACTTAAAGTGTCATAATCGATTAAACCAGTGTTTGTATCGACGTGATATGGCATTGTTTGAAAATATTTTGAAACGTATGAAATTTTTGTTCCTGAAGGTAATTGATAACCATGAGAAAGATGACCACCATGTGGTAAATCCAAACCCATCAAACGATCACCTACGTTCATTACAGCGGAGTAAGTGTATAAATTTGCTGGAGCACCACTTAATGCTTGAACATTAACGCCCCATTTAGCTGGATCCAAACCATATAAATCCAATGCCCTTTTTTGACATAATGATTCTGCTTTATCGATGAATTGATTACCACCGTAGTAACGTTCACCTGGATAACCTTCGGAATATTTATTTTGCATTTCTGAACCTAGTAAATCCATTACAGCTTTTGAAGTAAAATTTTCTGATGGAATTAATGTAATTGAATGTTTTTGTCTATTACGTTCGTTTGATAAAATTTCGAACATTTCTGGATCAATCTGTTGAACATGTTTAGATAATAGCAATTGGTTTGCATTAACTTTTGTAGCATAGCTACGAATGGTATTTCTCAACATGATGGATTTGTATGATGTTGCGATAGTGGATGGTTTTACTATTCATATATATATAATGGAAATGGAAATGGATAAAGGTCAATGGTACATTTTTATAAAAAATTTGGCTCTGTTTTATGATATTTTTTTGGCTCTGTTTTTCGGTTTGTGCGAAAATGTTTCAAAGTGAAAAAAAAAAAAAGTAAAATAAAATTTACAATGGCGATGAGCAATGAGAATATTAAAGAAAGTGGAACCAATGCAGTAGTGCTAGATACAAGATGAGTTGTGAGTATAAAATAAATAAAGGACAGTGACGAGATGGCCGACAGTGAGATCAATTACGATGATGCGATTGAGTATTGGACACAAACCCCAGCCACGGTTGATGGTGTATTGGGTGGATACGGTGACGATACAGTTGTTCCAGCAATGGATGTTGTTGGATCTAACCATTTTTTACGTAAATTAAAATCTCGAATGGTTGTCAGTGATGGGTATAAGAAAGTCGGGGTAGACATTGGAGCAGGTATTGGTCGAGTGACTAAGAGTATGTTGAGTAAGCATTGTGATGAAGTTGATCTTGTTGAACCTGTTAAACCATTTGTGGAACAAATGAAGATTGAATTAAGTGATTTGAGTGAATCTGGTAAGATTGGTAAAATATATGATATTGGTATGCAAGATTTTGTCCCTGAAGAAGGTAAATATTGGATAATTTGGTGTCAATGGTGTGTTGGGCATTTACCTGATGAAGAATTAGTTAAATTTTTCCAAAGATGTATCAAAGGATTACAACCAAACGGTACGATAATAGTGAAGGAGAACAATACGTTATCTGAAGATGATTTTGATCCTGATGATAGTTCAGTGACACGAAGCGATAACAAATTTCAAGAACTATTTATGAAGAGTGGATTGAAATTGATTGCATCGGATACGCAACGAGGATTACCTAAAGAGTTGTACCCTGTGAGGATGTATGCATTGAAGCCCGTAGCACAGTGAAGTGAGAATGAGAATGAGAATGAGAATAAGAATAAGAATAAGAATAAGAATAAGAATAAGAATAAGAATAAGAAAAAAGAGATTAGTAAAATAAAACTATTAATATGAATCAGATAGGAGCGAAAGACTAAATTCGATGGAAATTTTTATCTTCATATAGTTAAAATATATAATATAATATAAAATAACCTTAAATTTCAGTTGAACTATGCACAACTTGTTTATCATCACATTATTATTAATAGGGCAAGTATTGGTATATACGAGTGCTGTATGTACGGACACAACGTCTGTTGAGTCCTGGTCATATAGCACACGTTGTCTGGGTGGGTGGGGGGAGCTGTCCCATTTGCAATGGCAAAACATCAGTATAGTATAGTAATAATAAGAGTATACAAAACAGTACATTACGGATAGCCAAACATCTCTGTTTAAATAGTTTTAAAATATTTCAAAAATATTTTCCGCGAAGCGTGTGCGGCGTTACCCTGTCTGGGCGCCTGTTCACAAGCTAGGGCAAGTGCCAGGGCCAGTGCCAGGGCCAGTGTACCACACATATATATACAAACACATATGTATGTATATATATATGTGTGTGTGTGTGTGTGTGTGTGTCTTGACACGATGTGCAGGCAGTGGCCAGTTGTGTTATTAATGCAGGATGTGTAGTAATCCAGATCTCCCTCCCACACGGCAGGATCTCGCAAGCATTACACTGGAATATAATATAATATAACATAATATAATATAATACATTACATTACAACATATTCTAGTACACTGTGTGTTGCAATCCACTGACACTGACACTATATTGCAATTACGTACGATGCATGTGCAATTGCAATTGCACGTACACTTAAATTTCCCATTGCAAACGTTCTGGCAAGTTCTTTTACAGTTCTATTGTAAGGTAACTGTTGTGCGTGTGGCAGTTCCACCCAGTCACCGCGGCGGGTCGTCGGGTGGCGTACCTTTCCCTCCACTCCACCACCCATGTGAAAGAACAAGAAGAATTAGAAGAAGAAAATGGGAATGGGAATGGGGAATAGAATAGAATAGAATAGAATAGAATAGAATAGAATAAGGGATGGGGATATGGAGTATGGGGATGGAATGGAATTTGTATATAAGGGGGATGATTTGCGTGGGGTGGGGATTGGGAAGTAAGTCTTGTGTCTTGTTATTGTATCTTGTTATATCTTGTGTTGTCCTAATACAAATCAACTAGTATTACAAATAGATATGGTAGTAAATAAAGCTGTCACTTATATCAACCGGAAGTCTCCGTTGACTGTTACAGAAACGGATATTGACTTGGATTCCTGCTACAAAGATAATGAAATCGTAATACAAATACGCGCTGCCGCATTGAACCCAATCGATATCATCATGTATTCAATGAGTTACTGTAAATTATCCGGCTCGTCTCCAAAAGTAATGGGGAAAGACTACAGTGGTATCGTTGTTAGAACAGGTAAAAACGTCACACAGTATAAAAATGGCGATTACGTACATGGTATGTACCAAGACACTCTGTATAGGGCACAAGGTACTTTAAGCAACTATCTGACTTTGGATCCAAATGTACAAACTTGTATCAACAAAATTCATACACCGGAATTAAAGAAAAATGACGTATTCGAAAGAAATGCCGCTTGGCCTTTAGTATTCGGTACCGCTTACTCTTTACTATTCAATTTTAATCAAAAATGGAATACAAATTCAAAAATTTTGGTTATTGGTGCATCAACTTCTGTAGGTAACGCTTTATTGAAAATTGCCAAAAATGAACTCAACGTAGGTACAGTTGTAGGTATTTGTAATTCGGCATCACAAGAATACAATGAAAATGAAGTAGGTTTTGATTTCACAGTTCCATACAATGATCCAAAGACTACAGCAGCACAAGCTGTATTGGATTTAGTGGAACAAAAATTTAAAGGTGAAAAATTCGACTTAATCGCAGATTGTTGTGGTTCAAATGAATTCTTCCCAATTATAAATAAAATATTGAAACCAAAAAAGGAAAATGGTTACTATTTAACAATCACTGGTGACCAGAAATATGATTACAAAAATATTAAATTTTGGACAATGGTAAACCCATCAGGTTTATGGAGAAGAATTAATCCATTGAAAAATTTTAACTATACATTCACAATGGTAGGTTTGAATAATGATTATTTGAAATTAGGTGCAAAAATGATCGAAGAAGGTACTTATGAACCTTTAATCGATTCCGTATTCGAATTTAAAGATTATCAAAGTGCAATTGATAAATTATTCTCAAATAGAGCAAAGGGTAAAATTGTAATCTCAATAGATTAATATAATACCACACCACGCACTACTGTACAACATATATGAACTTTATATACCATTATCTAAATATTTTTAATAATAGACAATTGTAAATATAAATATATTCTCTTTTTTTTTTAACTTATCTTTCTTCTTATACGAGTCGATTTTGGATATTTCTGAAAAATTAAAAAAAAAAAAAAAAAAAAAAATAAAGTTACGTGAAATATTATTATAGGTACTATTTATTTATTTATTTTTAGTTACAATATAGTATATGTAATATATATTATTACCTTAGTAATATACAACCACCCATCAGTAATACTTCACACAATGGTCGATGGTTTGTTTGATTCACAAGATATAAAAGAAGTGTTGAATTCTGATCTGGCAATAAATGCACTATTAACAAAATTAAAAAAATCAATACTTATTTGTGAAGAATTTACAAAATTTATAAGGAAAAAATTTACTATTGAAGAAAATTATTTAGATGAATTATCTAAACAGTATAAACACTTCTTCACAAATGAAAATATTTCTGTTACAGCAAACTCTTCATCTCTACATAAAAATATTATTAAAATTTTAGCATTCGATGGATCTGTTGCACAGGAAAGGTACTTATTCATGCAATCATTGACAAAAATGTACGATGAATTATCTGCATTGCTGTTAACAATGACTAGAATGAGGAAATCTGTAAAAGAAACAAGCAGATACTTGGAAAAAAATTTGGCTGATTCAATTCATTTAGCTGAAAAAACAAAAAATAAATATATTTCATTATGTCAAGATTGGGATAAATTAAAATTATCAGATCCAACAAAGACTAAATTAACTTTAAGAGGTTCTAAGACAACAAGAGAACAAGAAGAAGAATTACAAAGAAAAATTGATATTGCTGACTTGGATTATAAACAAAAAGTTGAAATTTCAACAAGTTTAAGAGAAAAATTTATTGAAATTGAACGACCAAATATTGTTAATGAATTAAAAGATTTGATATTGGAATTAGATGTAGCAATGACAATTCAATTACAAAAATATTCAATCTTTTATGAAAAAATGTTAGTAAATTCAGGTGTCGTAGTATCACCAATTGATCCAAAGACACAAAATTTATCAATGAAGGCAATTGCAAACTCTGTAACAAATGAAATGGATTTATATAATTATTTGAAAAGATTTACAAATAATCGTGAAAGATACGTGAATCAAAATCTAATCCCTGTAACTTATAAACAACATACTTCAATTGTTAAAAATAGAACAAGATCATTATCATCCTCATCGATTTCTTCATCAAATAAACCACTAGCATTCGCAGTCGATCCTTCAAGAAATTCAATACCAAAAAGATTGATTTCTACTCATAATGAATCTCCATTCACTGCTTCCACTCCATTACCAATATCGGCTTCATTTTCTACTACGCCAACATCACCTCCAATAACAACAACTGCATCAAGCATAAACAAATCAATTACATCACCTAATATCTCAACAAATAATTCAATAGAATCTTCTAAAATGGGGAAGAAATCACCGTTAACCACTAATGAACAAGATCAAAAGATAGATGATGCAAAATCTGTAGAAACTGCTAGTGATGTAACATCTAAAGAATTTAAAACTTTAGATCCTAGTACAAATACAAATAAATTAGATAATCTGTCATCCACTGTTTTAATGGCAACAAATGATTTGGATAAACAAGAATCATCTATATCAAGTATTGATAATGAATCGTCAACTGCATCTTCAACTTTAAAGATTTTTGGAGAATCTTTAGAAAAATTGTTTGAGCATGAACAAGATATGGTACCTACGATTGTACGTCAATGTATTCATGTTGTTGATAAATACGGTTTAGACTTGGATGAAATATATCGTAGAGCATGTGATACAACAGAAATAAACAAATTACAAGAAAAATTAGAAAATGATCCATCAAATATAACTACTTATATACCTCCTCAAAATCATACCGAAAACGACATATACTTAATTGCTTCTTTATTGAAGACATTTTTTGCATCTTTACCAGATACTCTTATACTTTCAAGTGTGTCAAGTGATTTAAAAACATGTTTATCTATTGAAGATTTAACGACAAGAAAAAATTTTATGCATGGTTTGATATATAAATTTCCTGACGCTCAATATTGGACTTTAAGATCATTAATATTTCATTTAAAAAGAATCGTTTCTCATGAGGAGCAAAATAAAATGAATTTAAAAGCAATCTCAATCATTTGGGGACCAATAATTATTCCAGCTAATGAAACAGATGTTAATGATGTTGATTTTCATATTCAGGTCTTACAAATATTATTTGACGTTGCAGATCAAGCATTTGAACCTGAATAGTCATGTGTTTCCTCAGACACCCAATTACAAAAAATTTGTTAGAATCCTTAATGAATTTCTCAAACGATTAATGATTATTTTTTTAAAATCCTTATTTATATTTTACCTATATAAATAATGTAAACTTATATTTATATGTAAATGCATAGTTTAAAAGACAATATATACTGATATTAATAATAAAGTTTTTTCTCTTTTTGTGATATCGAACCACCAGTTACACATCTGTGCAACACATCTTTAAATTCACCAATGCTAAACCCACCTATTTGTTGTTCAACAATTTTAATTAAATCATTGTAGTCTATCCCATCACTATTTGCCTTTACAGATCTTGTGATGGCTGCTTTTAACACTTCTGTTTTCCATTGTGATTTATTACCTTCATGGTGTCGAGTGCTGTGTGCCTTGGTTTTCTTGCTATGTAATGGTTCTGGTACTTTAGAAACTCTAGGGAAACTAATACGTAGTTTTCCACCTTTTACTCTATCTAAGTTTGGCGTATAATCATCGTTTATTTCATATCTATTTGATTTATCCTTTTTCACAAGTCCGATATTTATAAATGAGTCTAAAGATAAAGTCGCATTAATAGAATTAATTCCTAATTCTGAGATTATCTCATCCATACTCAATGAATCATAATCATTGAAAAGATTTAATAGCAATGACTGGTATAATGAAATTTGGAAAATCAGATAATTTCCAGTTGGTAATCTGTATGGGGTAGAAACTTCGCAATGTTGGAGAGAATACAATGGAATTATTTTTTTATTACCATAATGATTATCAGATTTAAGGATCTCATTAAAATTATCCCAAGTAGCTTTCAAACTATTTGGTAATTTTGGAGTTAGTTTGTTTTGCTCTATAAATCTTTCATTTATATTATTTTGTGCAAATAGCAAAGGATTAAATTGTATCGAGGAATCTTCCTCATAATTTTGTTTATCTGATATTTTTTTATAGCCTGTTGAAAAGTCATTGCAATTTTTCAGATCTCGAATAAATGAAACAAAAAGCTGTCCCTCTTCAGTATTCTCATAAATGTTGGAATACATATCTATAATTTTAAGATTGAAATAGGTATCATTTTCCCTATGATCAGAATCTGATTTTGATTCAGTACTCAACTGTAAATTATCACTAGAAGAATGTTCTATATTTCCTTTTAACGGTTGCATAATATCAGATCCATCCATAATAACTCTTCTGAAAAGTAACTTAGTATAAATATCTAGGACAATTGGATCCAGCTGAAAAAAATAAGGAATTCGCAGAATTAGTTCCTGAGATAACAGCTTATCTAGAGAACTATTATAATTTGAGGTTTTTCTTAAATGCATTTCTAATAACCTTTGGTAAGATTCGATAACTTTGATACTACCACCCATATAATCAATAAAGGTGTCCCTTATAATTTTTGTGTATAGATTTGAATGATATCCCTTCAGAGCATCCATCAAGGAAGTTCCTTTCTGAATTTTGTGATCAATTGTACATGCGAATATAATTAACGAAATAGCATCTAAGTAAATGGTCAATTCATCATTGCCATATAGAGTTTTGTTCTTAATGAACAAATTTTTAATTAAATTCTTTAATATGGTAATGAAGCGATCAGATTGCTCTCTTGATTCAAATGCTTCAATTAAACTGTTAAAAAAATGATTAAAAGATTCAGAATCAATAGTAAAATCTTTCTTTTGATAGATAAAATCCTCTTTAAAATCTCGCAGTTTAATAAGAATAAATATTTCTATTAATTCTCCTGTTAATAATGTATGGCTAATGAAAAACTCAGAAACGGTATGTACAAGTTGTTCGTGGATTCTCCAAGTAACCAAGATTATCTTCTTAAATTTCTTTTCATAATCGTCAATTGGACTTATTTTTGAAATATAGTTGTCATTATTAATGAGGTCCTTTATACATCCAAAAAATACATCTTCAAAAGAGGACCCTTGAATTCTTATTCTATATTTATACATATCACCAAGAAGTGCGGATTCCAATAACTTATTAATGCAGTTTTTATCTTTGTCTAAATCGTTATTTATAATTTCCAATATGATTTGTTTGATGAAAGTTGTGTAGTTGTCATTCAACTGAATCTCTATATCTTTGAAAAATAGAACACTACAATAGTACAATATATCTCGATCTTTGGGGATCTCTTTGCTAATTTGTGGATAGTTTATAGAAACATATTGAATGATTGGAAGCAAATTATTAATCGAGGATAAGTAATATGAATGAACGTTTATGAACAACTGGAATGTTTCTAAAGTAAATGTATCTGAGGTATTATTTATAACATTGATAAACCGAGCAACAATTAGTTTAGATAACTGACTTAGTTGGTTCTTGATATAATTCCAAAATAACTGAATGGTTTCAGATTGATTCAATAACTTCACTCTTTTATGTCTCTTCGAATCGTTGGATCCATCAGAATCTATGGGAACGTACACTTTAGCATTGCATAGAGACTCACATATTTTTTGGTATTTATTGATATTGACTACACTCAGGTTAGTAGAGGGTATAAGGAAATCGTCTGTAGTATTGAGAAGAATATTGATAAATGCATCTTCTATAGCCTTGATATCGTCATCATAACCGTTAACAGACCCGTTGAAAGGCTGTAACTTGAAATGTATATGTTCGATATTCAGTTCAGCAATGAGTTGCTCTCTGTCTAAGCCTATTACTGCCATGTATACCTCCCCTAACGAATCTATTTGAAGCTTTTCACTTGTTACATCAAGTTTTTATATAATCTCTTTTCCTTCCAAGTGACAAAATGCTATTTAAATAATCAAATGGAAAAAAAATTACTTATTATGTTTACGTTTATTGAAAGGTAGTTATAATATGCTATACAATTATACAAATGTTGTGATGACTGTTATTATTGTTCTACGTAGTATAACATGTCATCACATCTACGACTTTTGAATTTCCTACCAGCACGATCACTGCTTCTATATTTGAATCTATCACCTAAAATGCTATATTGTAATGCAAACTCATCATTGATTGGGACCTCAAACCCAAAGACGGTACCCTTCTTTGGTATGATCTTAATATCATCTGTTAGGTCCCCCTTTGTGACCATGATGAATGATTTTTGACTATCCCATATCACGATTCCCTCTATACCAATCATATTTTTATTCTTACATCTTATTACTCTCAACAATGCGCCGTTGTAGTCTGCCATTGATAGTTTTAGCAATGTAGTAGATCCGTTAATTGAGAATTTATCTATATCAGTTACACCTGAAGATATATTTAATACTTCTTTTATATATCCTATCCAAAGTTGATCATGCATCGGTATATACTTATCAAAATGTGGCATCTTGGCCCATAATTCCGGTTGGTTATCTTGCAGATACCTAGATAAACCTTCTTTATCTTTTAACTTGTTGTCATGTGCAATATGTTTGGCCCTACGTACATTACTTCTGTTCTGTGTGATGTAGTCATGTAATGCAATCTTTGAATTTTTATTGATTTCTCTGTAATTTGGTTGTTTAGAATTGGAATGATCGTTCCTGTCAGTTATAGTAGCAGCACTGATTTTCAATTTACTAGAATTTTGTTTTAATCTACTAGATAGTCCACCATCTGTGGGTAATAGCAGTAATGTAGATTGTAGCCTATTTTCATCAATCGGTTTATTTGGATTATCAAAATTTCTAGTGAAAAGACACTCTTTGATAAAAGCTTGAGCCCTATCCATGACTAATATTAATATTATAGAACTGTGCTTGCAATGGTATATTACTCCCTGCTGTTCCTTTTAGTATAGAAGTTCCAATATTACACTCTTCTTCTTCTTCTTCTTCTTCTTCTTCTTCTTCTTCTTCTTCTTCTTCTTCTTCTTCTTCTTCTTTTTGTCTATTTGCATAGTTAATATTTAAAACTGAAAAATTATTCGATGGGCATCGCAAAGGAAAGTTGCTATTTTTAAGATAGGGAGAACTTGATTTAATTTGAATTACAAGTTGAGGAGATTGTGCTTAAGAAGGCTTAGATAGATCAATGAGTTTGGGATATGAGTCTACTGAAGGTTTGTATTAGTTATATACCCAAGAGAGTGGCGTCCCCCACCACTGTTTTCAGAAGATATGTCCATAAGAAACTGCCGTTTGAGTTAGATTCAAAAAATGAAGAATATGATGAACTGAATTCTATGTATTCAAAGATGTTTATACCTAGGGAAACTGCAGAGAAGAAAATTGAAGCGCCCAAGTCAATAGTTGAGGAAATTGATGAGTTGAATGAAGAATTCACTGGCCTTTATAACATGGGTCCATCTACAATCGATTCAGACACGTTATCGAAGGTGACTAAAAACAATGGTAGATTTATCATTCAAAGTTTATCAAGTAACCCTTTTTACAATCTTTCTTTGGAAGACTATATCTTCCGTAATACACCTATCGATATGAACAGTCAATTCCAAGATCAGAGACTGATGTTTTATATCAATGATAAATGTGCAGTAATTGGTAAGAATCAAACTGTTTGGAAAGAATTATATTTAAAGAATTTAGAACAACGTGGTTATAAGTTTGTTAGAAGGTATTCAGGGGGTGGTGCAGTGATCCACGATCTTGGGAATGTCAATTATTCATTTTTAACTTCAAGAAATGAATTCAAAAGAGAGTTTTTTAACCAATGTATAGTAAAATGGTTGTTATCAACTAATCCTAACTTACCGCTATCGTTAAATGAAAGAGGTGATATAACTAATGATGGATTTAAAATCAGTGGGAGTGCATTCAAAATTGCTAAGGGGAAATCCTATCACCATGGGACAATGTTAATCAATTCTGAACTCAACGAATTTAAAGGATTATTAAAACCAAAAGAAACCCCAGGGGTAATATGGAACTGTAATAGTGTTAGTAGTGTACGTTCCAAAGTGGCCAACCTGCCATTGAATTCGGTGCAGGAGTTTGTAAATACATGTGTTGATGGATTCAAAACTGAGTTTGGTACAGATACTCCGATATATTATTGTGACGAACACACTACCATGAACGAAGAAATAGAAAAAAACATGAACAATCTGATGAGCAATGAATGGAGATACATGTCAGGTCCAACGTTTGAAATAATACTGCCAGATGGAAACCAATCTATTAAAGTAGAAAAGGGTATTATTAAAGAAAGCACTATTCCGGATATAACTGGTTTACCATACAAAGAATTTGCTGAAATTGCAGCAACTGTACTCAAACCGGAAATTGCTAAATACATACAGTGAACCCCATCAAAACCTTCTTAAACAAAATCCTTGTACAATGTAGATATTTATTTAACATTCATTCCTTTGTAAATACATTATATATTTATACTCATCGCATAAATTAAGAATTAAGGAACCAATCGATGTGCCTTCTCGTGGAAATAATTTTTCAGAAATTTTAGTTTTATTACTACTGAATTAAAATAAAGATATAATAGAGGTATAGAAGGGCAACTCGAGAGCATCTATAAGTCTGTAGACTACCTGCAAGGCAGTGAGGGGTGTAGTTAATGTGTTTTATTTTGTTGTGATTTTGCACTAATTTTGAAGCTCTCCATTTTGGATAAAAATCATCTGACGATTTGGACAATCTTAGATTAGAAGTAAGAAAGAAAAAGAAGTGAAAACAAACTATAATAGGGGTGTACAAAGCTATCATTATGTCTAATAAGCAACTAGTCAGTAGGTATAGAACTTTTTTGAACAGTTTTGTTTCTTGGAAACAGCCAACGGTGGTCAAGAACAAGGATAATTTACGTTCAGAAACAGAAGTGTTGGCATCAGTGCCAGTCGCACCAGCAGCAATACCAATTTATGAAATCATAAAAAAACTTCCATCATTATTTCCTAGAACTTTAAAACAGTCTATCAGCGATTATAATGAGTATAAACATGACAAGGAAAAGATTCAAGTTGATTTGTTATCTACATTATCATTCTTTCCTGATGCCAAAAATGGGAAAACTGCAGAGTTGGTAAGAACAGTAGTGGATGATCAAGAGAACTATATTAATGAACTTTGTATCATGCCTACCAAACCTTCAGTACCTACTGAAGACTTGAATCATTTAATTTTTATTCATGGGTATGGTGCAGGTTTGGGTTTTTTTTTGAAAAATCTTGAAAATATTTCATTGCTAGATAATAAATGGTGTATCCATGCAATAGATTTGCCTGGCTATGCGTATTCTTCACGTAAAGAATTCCCATTCAATTTCCCCAAGGATTCATTAGAAGATGTGCAAGATTGGTTTCATAAACGTATTAATAAATGGTTTGAAGCAAGACATTTGTTGAAAAAAACAGATAATAACCTTGTTGTAGCACATTCGTTGGGTGCATACCTTATGGCATTATATTTGAATAAGAATCCGGAACATTTTAAGAAGTTAGTGATGTGTTCACCTGCTGGTATCTGTGAATCAACTACTTCAAAAAAAATCGGCAATGTCAATCCACCTTGGTGGTTTACTAAACTATGGGATAACAATGTTTCGCCATTTTCATTAGTACGTAGTTCAGGAATATTAGGTTCTAAATTCACTAGTGGATGGACATACAGAAGGTTCAATCAATTGTTATCACAAGGAAATAGTGAACAATTCGAACAGTTGCATAAGTATTCATATTCTATATTCAATCAAAAAGGATGTGGAGAATATTTACTAAGTTTTGCGTTAAAATGTGGTGGATCTCCCAGATTACCATTAAAAGACCATCTATTCCAAAAGACAAAAAGTGTAGGAATTGAAAAGAGTACATGTGAATGGGTATGGCTGTACGGCGAAAGAGATTGGATGGACGTCGGTGGTGGAGAGTATGTTACCAAAGAACTAACAAATAGAATGAACAAGACGAGTACAGTGCATGTGGTTCCTAACTCAGGACACCATTTGTACTTGGATAATTACAAATTTTTTAACGAATTAATTATGAAAGAAATGAAAAACATGTAAATAGTATTCCCATCCCAGTTCTTTCCCCAGTACTAAGTAGTAAATAATTTCTTCAATAAGTAAACATGTAGGTAGTAATAATATTCTTTTTAAAATGTAATGTATTTGTTTTCCCAAGAAAAAACTATTTGTATTCATTTTTGTGACAATATTTTTTTTAACCCAAAAATGCGAACGCAGCCCTAAATAAACCCCTTCCAAAACATTAAAAGATACTCTCGGTAGCCAAGTTGGTTTAAGGCGCAAGACTGTAATGTGTTCCACAAAGTAATCTTGAGATCGGGCGTTCGACTCGCCCCCGGGAGATTTATTTTTTTTAAATTTTTTTTAATTTTTATTTGCCATTGGTTTCATATAATTGCCATACTCAATTGAGATCTACTAACTACCCACCCTAATGTTCTCTTTAAATGGAGTTAGTTTAACTCCATTGAACTATTTGTTAATTATTACTAGTGAACTTTAATTTATTTTGCCGTCCGTTCACGTGACTGTTATTACCTTAAATGGTAATTTTGTAAACAAAACTTTGCGCCATTGGAAAGAAAAAAATTATTTAAAAAGAACAAATTGAAATAAAAATCTGTATATTAATGAGTATGTTAATAAGTGAATATGTGTCAATTGTAAAAGTGTATATATTGTTGAATTACACTGGTTCGAGGATCTAGGAAGCTAAGCTGGCAAGGTAATATATACATATATTGAGGGAGGTATGCGTAAGAGTGTAGTATTGGATAATACCATCGAGTTTTTAAGGGGCAGAGTGTACCTCGGTGCATATGATTATTCGCCACAAGATACTGATGAAATGGTTTTTTTCACAGTAGAAGATACTATTTTTTATAACAGTTTCCATTTAGATTTTGGTCCTATGAATATTGGACATCTTTATAGGTTTGCTGTGATTTTCCATGAAATTTTAAATGATCCAGATAATTCAAAAAAATCTGTAGTTTTTTATTCATCTACTTCAACAAGAGCAAGAGCAAATGCTGCATGTATGTTATGTTGCTATATGGTTTTAGTACAAGGGTGGACCCCCCATCAAGTCTTGCAACCGTTGGCACAAGTGGATCCACCATTCATGCCATTTAGAGATGCAGGTTATTCAAATGCAGATTTTGAAATTTCAATACAAGATGTCATATATGGTGTTTGGAGAGCAAAAGAAAAAGGGTTGATCGATTTACAAGCATTTAATTTAGAAACGTATGAACGTTACGAACGTGTAGAAAATGGTGATTTCAATTTGTTAACACCAGATTTCTTAGCTTTTGCATCACCACAAGAATCAAATCGTTTGAATAGCATTACACCATCATCAACATCATCACCAAACAAATCACATTTAAATCAACCTTTCCGTAGCGTATTAAAATTTTTTTCAAATAATAATGTTCAATTAGTAGTAAGATTGAATTCACATTTATACAATAAACAACATTTTGAAGATATTGGTATACAACATTTGGATATGATTTTTGAAGATGGTACTTGTCCAGATATGTCAATAGTGAAAAATTTTGTTGGTGCAGCAGAAACAATAATAAATAAAGGTGGTAAGATTGCAGTACATTGTAAAGCTGGATTAGGTAGAACAGGTTGTTTAATTGGAGCTCATTTAATATATACGCACGGTTTTACAGCAAATGAATGTATAGGTTTCTTAAGGTTTGTTAGACCAGGTATGGTTGTTGGCCCACAACAACATTGGTTGTATTTGCATCAAAATGATTTCAGAGAATGGAAATTTACAATGAAATTATCTTTAGAACAAAGTGATATCATTGGTGGTTTATATCCATTAGTTCCAATAGACGAATACAGATTACAAAAGAAAAAACTGAGAGATAATAAAAAGATAAGCACAAATTTTGATCATGATGATAGTGAAATGAGAGATCTTGCAATGACTCCACCAAGTGAAAAAAGAAAAATCACAAACGTACGCCAAGCGATAGCATTTCAATCTGCAGGTGTACCACAAAACTCACCAGGGCAACCAAGGAAGGGTCAAAATGGTTCAAACACAATTGAAGATATAAACAAAAAAACAATCATAGAAAATAATAATGATAATGAAAGCTTAAATAGAGATACCCAAATTTCACAAGTTATGAATGATAGCAATAATTCTGAAGATGATGAAATGATTCAAGAAGATGATATTGTATTAAAACAACTTCTACCAAAAAATAAACGCATTATATCAGGAAGAAGAATTGTAAGTGCTGGTGTAAGAAAATCCAGTGGAGCTACTAAGAAATAAATTTAATTTTCCTTTCTGTATATACATAAATAGTTATATACATATGTAACTATACTTACAATAAAAAACCTCCGCTATAAAGTATGAAAGAATTTATAGCATTAATACGTATAACTATATATATACCTCATGTCATAATAATATGTACAAATAACATACACAATTGTCTTATTTTTCTGTTAAATGTAGCATGGTAATAATAATTTCCCTGATTTATGTTTGACACCATTATATTTGGAGGCAAGTTTCCCACCACTCTCCGTAGGTTGACTCCAAGCAACTTCCCATTTTTCAACGAATTTACCATATATAGTATTTTCTCTTGCAGCTTCAAGTAATTTAGTAGCTATCCCATGAGTACGATAACTACTACACACCCATATCCTTGAAATTCCTAACATAAACTTTGGCCTTACATGATCTATTATATTTTTGTTATCATATACCATCCATCTACCTCTATCATCATTCAGCACTTCCATAGTAATTGCACCAATAGCTCTGTCATTTTTTACATATACGAAAGCTTTACCTTTACCACTTGGATTTTGCCAAAATTCATTCTCATCATGAGGAGCATTTAATTCATTATTCACAATTTCCATTAACTCTAACATAGCACGAACTTCTGTATTAGATTCAGGTCGTATCATTACAATAGAATCATTTGGTGGTAACACTATATGTGAAGATGATGATGAAGGTGGTGTTAATTGTGAAATATTTTCTTTATGTGTTATATGAACCGGATGTCCCCATTTAGTGGACCATTTACGTCCTCTTATGTGTAGATCATGATATTTCTCATGTGTAGCAGAATCATCAATTGCACTTGGAGAGTAGGTCATTTCACATTTAGGACATTTAATAAGTTTCGTGTCTTGTGTGCCTATTCGAAGTCTTGACTGAACATATTTAGTAGGTTTCTTCACTATTTTCTTGGCTACTCTATTAGATTTGGGTACTGCCATAGGTTATTTTTTGTATTTGTATGTGTGCTTCAGAGATATATCACTAACGTTGAAACTATTTGATCATTTTTAATATCAATTTATCTTATAAGTAGCTAATTATTCATTTGAGATGCCTTTACGCGTTTGAAGTAAAAGTTGTAAATAGATGATCTATATACATAACTTCGTGATCCTTGACCCAACAAGACGAGTAAAGTACCCCATAGGCTATTGTAGTGTATGTAAACATTTAAATACCTTATAATCATCAAATTATATACTAATTCATTAAATTCTATTCATTTTTTGGATTTTCCTCACTACCGTTATGTTGTACAATTTTACCGAACAAAAACAAGAAATAACCGGGCATGTGGCGTAGTTGGTAGCGCGCTCCCTTAGCATGGGAGAGGTCTTCGGTTCGACTCCGAACTTGTCCATTTCTTTTTTAATTTTTTTTTTCTATTACTTGAATAATTAATATTCACCAAATGTTGTTGCAAAATTTCTTTCCAATGTGAGTTAAATGTTTCTATTTAAAAGATAGTTTATAATTTTTTTTAAATTTTTGTTACTATTATTACTATACAATTGTACACTTACTAACAGAAATGAGCTTCCATAGATATACATGATTTTCTATAAGAACAAAAAATTGTTTGAAAGTCACAAATAAAATTCTAATAGACATTTTTTATGACATCATTAACATAGTGAAATTAGTATGAACGACCAAACATACAGAATTGTTTAGCTTCACGGTCACATCTGACACACTTTTGGCCGGCAGCCAATTCTGGTTGTTCGAATGGAATACATAAAGATTTAGCACCCATACTTGGAGCTTTATCATCTTCTTCGAATTCTTCACCATCATCTTGCTTACTTGAAGAATCTTTAATATCTTCTTCACATTCCATGACACCACACCATGGAGATAAGATAACGTTCTTCTTGTTTAAAGCTGGAACGAAATCTTTCCATTCAGTAACAATGACTCTATGGGTATCATAAGATTCTTTAGCTTTTTGGAATAAGTCATTGTGTAATTCATCCATAATTTCTTGGATACGAGATTCTAATTCATCTAATTTAACAGTATATTTACGAGAATCATTTCTACGAACAACTGTAACTTGTTGATCTTTAATATCTTTTGGACCCATTTCAATACGTAATGGAATACCTTTTAATTCGTATTGAGAGAATTTCCAACCTGGAGTGTAGTTATCGTTGTAATCACCGAAAGCTCTAACACCAGATTTTTTCAAACGATGTTCGATATCCATTGCAGTATTATGAATTTGTTTACGTTCTTCTTCAGAAGTTTTCTTAGTAATACCGACTGGGATGACAACAGCTTGATATTGAGAAACTCTTGGTGGAATAACTAAACCTTTGTTATCAGAATGAATCATGACCATGACACCGATAGTACGAGTAGATAAACCCCAAGAATTTTGGTAAGCAAAAATTTTTGGATGTTCAGCACCTAATGGATTTTCAACAGATAAGTTAAACATTTTTGAGAAGTTTTGACCTAAATGATGAGAAGTACCACCTTGAATACCACGACCAGTTTGTGGAATATAACCTTCGACAGTAGTAGTGAAATCACCACCAGCGAATTTTTCCTTTTCAGTTTTTTTACCTTTAACAACTGGTACAGCTAATAAATCTTCATAGATAGAAGCGTAAAAATCTAAAATTTGCAAGACTTCTGTTTCAGCTTCTTCTTTTGTTAAGAAGACGGTATGACCTTCTTGCCATAAGAATTCTCTTGTTCTTAAGAATGGTTGAGGATGTTTAAATTCCCATCTAACGACAGAATTCCATTGATTTAATTTCAATGGTAAATCTCTATAAGATTGAATCCATTTAGCGTAGTAAGGATACATGACAGTTTCAGAAGTTGGTCTAATAGCGATTGGTTCTTCTAATTCAGATTGACCAGCTCTTGTAACCCAAGCGACTTCAGGAGCGAAACCTTCAATGTGATCTTTTTCCTTTTCTAATACACGAGAAGATACGAACATTGGGAAATAAGCATTTTGAACACCTAAGCCTTTAATTCTTTCATCAAAGTATTTTTGAATAGCTTCCCAAATAGCATAAGAAGGTGGTCTTAAGATATAACAACCAGAAACATCATAATAATCTAACATTTCACCTTTTGTTAAGATTTGTTGGTACCAACCTGGGAAATCCAAAGCTTTATCGACAGTGATACCGATCAATTTAGCATCTTCGATGACAGCTTTAACAGGAGCTTGAGCTTTCTTTTTTGGTTCTTCTTTCTTAACAATTTCTTGAGAGAAATCAACAGAAGTTTTTGAATTTTCAAAAGTAGATAAATATTTAATCAATTCTTCTTTTGTAATGAACAAAGTATCATTCAATTGCAAAACTGTAGAATCATCCAAAGCTTCTAATTGAGTATCCATTAACAAACGGAACTCTGTTTCAACGTTTGCTAAATGAGCCAAAGTGAATAATTTTGATGAAGCACACTTGAAAGTGGAAACAAACAAATCGTCACGGGCCAACCTCGGGTCCTTCAAGCCAGTAGCGTTGGCAATAGCAGGACCTGGGGTAGTAGTTGTTTGCAAAGCAACTACTACAACAGGGATTGGTACAGCAGCCTTGGCGGTCTTTGGTTTAAAGACTAAAGACTTGACAGGCACGGAACCGGCTGGTTCCCCAGAGATGCACAGTTGGGCAAACGTTTCTTCAACAGACATTAACAGATGATACACACTACTATTATTAGTACCCCCTTCCACAAACAGAACAAAACAACACAAAACAAAACAACAAACCTAATAAAAATACATATACAATTTTATAGATATCTCAATCTCATCCATTTCTACATTTCTACATTTTTTTACATTTTTATGAGTCCTGTCCTGTCCGACTGAAACAAAATTTTCATTTTTTCGTTTTTGCTTTTTTCGATGGTCTTAACGCCCTCGTACGGTGCGATGGGCCGGTTAAACGCTGCTGCTTGCGCAACAAAAAATTTTTCAGCAACACGCAGCAGTGAGTGGGAGAGATGAGTAACAAACAATTTGTGAAATACTGAAATACTGAATGATGAATTAATGATGGAAGGTGGATGGTGGATGGTGGATTGGGAAGGATGTGTGGAATAGTGACATATATATTTATGTAATTGAATTGTTTGGACTTTTTGGGATGAGTGGTTAATTGTGTGTAAATTTTTTGGTTAAGAGGTTTGGTTAGTTTGTGAGGTATTGATAGATCGATCGATAGAAGTAGACTTCTTCAAAAGTATTGCCTGACCTGAATTGATTTCATACAAATTTGTGTGATAATGTCTTTATATATTAACGAAACTACTGGTGCTGATGAATTGAGTGTTTCTGGTACTCAAGAACAACCATTCAAGACACCAGCTTTTGCTTTGTTTTCTGTTCAACCTGATGTTACCGCTGAACCAAAATTATTTGTATTTAAAACTGAAGAAAATGAATATCAAGAAATTTCTGCTTCTGCATTAAAGAAAGCTCGTAAAGGTTCTGATGGTTTAAAGAAAAAATTAATTAAACAAAAAGAATTAGAATTGAAAAAACAAGAACAAGCTGCTACAAATGCTGCTAAACAAATGGCAAATTTAAACATTAAAATTGAACATGATACTTCATTACCAGAAGCTAAAAAATGTAAAATTATTAAATCTTACGAACAAGTTGGTCAAAGAGTTAAAGTTTCTGGTTGGATTCATAGATTCCGTTCAAATAAGAAAGTTGTATTCATCGTATTAAGAGATGGTACAGGTTTTATTCAATGTGTTTTAACTGGTGATTTAGCATTAGCACAACAAACTATTGATTTATCATTAGAATCTACTGTCACTTTATATGGTACCATCAATAAAGTATTGGAAGGTAAAACTGCTCCAGGTAATGTAGAATTAGCTGTTGATTATTATGAAATTATTGGTTTAGCTCCATCAGGTGATGATTCTTTCACAAATAAAATTGCTGAAGGTGCTGATCCATCATTATTATTAGATCAACGTCATTTAACATTAAGAGGTGAAACTTTATCTGCAGTAATGAAAGTTCGTTCAGCATTTTTAACTGCTATTAGAAGAGTTTACCTGGAAGAAGGTATTTCTGAAGTTACACCACCATGTATGGTTCAAACTCAAGTTGAAGGTGGTTCAACATTATTTAAATTAGATTACTACGGTGAAGAAGCTTTCTTAACTCAATCTTCTCAATTATATTTGGAAACTTGTTTACCTGCTTTGGGTGATGTATACTGTGTTCAAGAATCTTTCCGTGCTGAAAAATCTCATACTAGAAGACATTTATCAGAATATACTCATATTGAAGCTGAATTATGTTTCTTAGACTTCAACGAATTATTACAACATATCGAAACTCTTATCGTTAAAACTGTTCAATACGTTTTAGAAGATCCAATCGCTGGTCCATTAGTTAAACAATTAAACCCAAATTTCGTTGCTCCAACTGCTCCATTCATGAGATTAGAATATAAAGATGCTATCACTTGGTTAAAAGAACATAACATTAAGAACGAAGAAGGTAACGATTTCGAATTCGGTGATGATATTGCTGAAGCTGCTGAAAGAAAAATGACTGATGATATCGGTGTTCCAATCTTATTAACTAGATTCCCAGTCGAAATTAAATCATTCTACATGAAACGTTGTGAAGATGATCCACGTGTCACTGAATCTGTCGATGTATTGATGCCAACCGTCGGTGAAATCACAGGTGGTTCAATGAGAATTGAAGATACTGAAGAATTGATGGCTGGTTTTGCACGTGAAGGTATCAACCCAGAACCATACTACTGGTTCATTGACCAAAGAAAATATGGTACTTCCCCACATGGTGGTTACGGTTTAGGTACCGAACGTATCTTAGCTTGGTTATGTGACAGATTCACCGTCAGAGATTGTTCATTATACCCTCGTTTCAGTGGTAGATGTAAGCCATAGATAATTTGAATTGAAATTTCACCAAATATTTTTTTTTTCATTTCTCATTATTTTTATAACTTATATATATAAAAAAAAAAAACTATTTAATATCTTAATTATACTCTGATGTAAAAAAGATAAATAAATTCCCCTTTAACGACACTAAATCAACTACAAAATTCTTTCTTATATTATATATATTTTTTTTACTTTTTAATTCAAAAATCGGTATCATCCTTCCTAAATAGGAAAGGCCAGGGCTCCGGAATTGCTTATTTAAGATAATATTTCCTCTTTGGGTATATTTATAGGTGTTTTTTTTGGGAAAATTTCCAATCCGTTTTAAACGACTATATGTTTTCTTTAAGGCTTAGTGAAATTCAGAACATATATAAGTTGAAATTTGTCATTAAATATAGGGAATACTTTTAATGATTGTAGATGAAGTTAAAAGAGTAATAGAGTATAGTTTGGATATATAGGCAAGCATTGATTAATTGAGGAGACATGGGTATTAACAATCCGATTCCCAGAAGTTTAAAATCTGAGACAAAGTATGTAATCGAGGTAATTTTGGATGCACCTTTTTTTTTCTTATTTTATTTTGGTATAGAATGAAATGTTTCGACAATGTAGAGTTGGTTTAAAAAGGTAGTAACAAGCTCAATAGTTTTACTAACAATTCAATGATTGATCGATTTTATATATCGTGTTCAATTGTTTGATACAGGAAAGCAGCTAAAGTTCTAGCGAGTTTTGTGAAACCAAATCAAGTATTTGGTGCTGATCAGGTTATCCCACCAAATGTATTGAAAAGAGCAAAAGGTTTAGCTATTATTACTGTTTTTAAAGCAGGTTTCCTTTTCTCTGGTAGAGCTGGGTCAGGTGTCATTGTAGCAAGATTGCCAGATGGTTCTTGGTCTGCTCCATCAGCTATTGGTTTAGCAGGTGGTGGTGCTGGTGGTATGGTCGGTATCGAGTTGACTGATTTCGTTTTCATTTTAAATACAGATAAAGCTGTTAAATCATTTTCTGAATTTGGTTCAATTACATTAGGTGGTAATGTTTCCGTTGCTGCAGGTCCATTGGGTAGAAGTGCTGAATATGCTGCTAGTGCGTCTACTGGTGCAGTATCTTCGATCTTTTCATACTCAAAGACAAAAGGTTTGTTTGCTGGTGTATCTGTTGAAGGTTCAGTTATTATAGAAAGAAGAGAAGCAAATAGAAAATTCTATGGTGATAAATGTACAGCAAAAATGATCTTATCAGGTAGAATAAGAGCTCCACCACATGCTGATCCATTATTCCGTGTCTTGGAATCAAGAGCATTCAATTTCAGACAACGTGATGATGATCGTGCTTATGATGACGATGATTTCTATGATGATATCCCAAGTAGATTTAGTTCGTCAGACGAAAGTTCATATAGAGGGGGAGATTCAAGATTTTCAAGAAGATCAAGAGCAGATTCAGATAGTCGTGGTTATTATGATGATAACGATACAGATAGCTTTGATGATTATGATAGTGGTAACAGAAGACGTGCAGGCAGCAGAGGTGATGATCGTCAATATTCAGACTACGACAGTGGTAGAAGCAGACGTACAGGTAGTAGAGGCGATAGCGATTTCCAATCCTCGGATTATGATGCGTCAGGAGCAAGAGACTATTATGCAAGTCAAAGAGGTGCCTCAGGTTCTAGAGCACCAAGAACAAATACACGTTGGGAAGATAACGTTTATGATAGAGGTAGTAATAATGATGTTGATGATTTGTCAAACAGATTCTCAAAATCTAGAATCTCTCCTAGAGAGAGTTTCAATGGTTCAAGAAGTGAAAAACCAAGTTTCAATGAAAATCGTCAATCTTCTTCTGCTCCAAAGGCTGTTGCTTTATATAGTTTTTCAGGAGAAGAATCTGGGGATTTATCATTTAAGAAAGGTGATGTTGTGACTATTTTAAAGAAATCTGACTCACAGGATGATTGGTGGACTGGAAGAATTAATGGTAGAGAAGGTATTTTCCCAGCCAATTATGTCGAATTGGTATAATTCTGTACTAAAATTTTCCATTAAAAAAAAATATATATGTATTACGTTGTTTAATCCTAATTTTTATAATTTTCAACTTTTGTTACAATGGTATTATTGGGGACAAATATCTAAAATCCAATCATCTTATATCTAATTAACTAATTATGTAGATAATACTCCAAATAATTTAATGTAATTTAACTTAGTTGATATTGTATTTTATCATCCATCCTCTTGGATCTTTTTCTGGAAAGAAGAAAAAAAAGTGTAGATATATTGCTTTTTAAAATTTATATATATAATTAAATAAATAGCAATCAATAATATCATTAGAATCAGCAATAATATAGTAACTTTATTTTTCATAACCTAGAAATCTTGAAGCTTCTTCTACCTGTGAATGTAATATTTTCTGACTTTGAACATTTGAATTTAACATTTTCATAAAATCTGATAAATTCTGAACTTCATTACGCCAATAAACATTTAAAATATATTCTGCAATACAAGAAATGTCAGAGTCTTTCAAAATTGATGAGAAATTTAGATAAGTTAGTGATTTATTGACAATTACCTTTAATGAGTTAATTAAGTCCTTCTTCAATGTATCATCATTATTGTTATAATTATTAGAGTTATGCTGATATGATACTATTCTATGCGGGGCTATATGTGAACCAATACGTGCATTTGGTATTGAAACGTTTGGTAAAGAATTCCAATGTGTTTGGTAATTAGGATAGTTTATTGGATAATATTGTACTGGGGTGGCGAAACCTTTTGAATACATTACAGTAGAATTTGTAGAAAAACTTCTTTGATATTGCTTGGAATTTATGTAACTATTGTCTAATTCAGGAGCTAATGAAGCTTTGATAACAGTACCATATATTAGTTTTTGATCGAATAATTCAATAATATTATTGACATTCTTCTGTGAATTACATTTAACGTAACCATTATAAATTAATGCATCGTTTATTCTGCTTACGTAAAGTTGAATGTCGTCAATTTTAAAGCCAGCTTGAAGACACATATTTTTTAGCACACTTATATTACATTGTGGATTTAAGTTTGTTAAATAAACAATATTTTTATTATGTTCAGAAAATCTTAGGTTATTATCTTTTTCTTGTAATTTTGAGTGTGCCTTGGTCACAGTTATTATTTTATCATTGAATTCTTTATTATTATAAAATCCAATTGCTTTTATGGAGTCAAGAGTTTTCTTGTAGGTAATTATAGTCCATAAAGATTTAAATTTTGAAACTTTTGAAGAAAATACAGACTTAATTGGTCCAACAGTACTAAAATAATCCAAAATTTCTTCATCTGTTGTATTAATTGGTAAATTCTTCACAAATACAGAATTTGGATACGTTTTTTTTAAATCTGAATTTTGGATATTATTATTATCAGTTTCTTGATATTCCGTCTTAGCAACATTTTCTTCAGAGTGTTCAGAAGCTTCTACTACTAATTGTTCTTTTATAAAATCATTAGCATCCAATTTTAATTTTCTTTTTTCGAATTCTGGAAATGTTCTTATATTTTTATCAAAATGCAAGCCACATAATATTTTTGTACCAAAAAATTCTTTATTATTAAAATCTTTAATTACTTCTTTTGCAGATTGATCATTATCAAAATAAACAAATCCAATATTTTTTCTATTATCTAATTTACAAGATAATATTTTACCATATTTTTTAAATGTATCATAGAAACTTCTAGTTGTTAATTTTGGGTTATCTAATGGTAAATTACAAAAAAATAAATTTGTACCAATATTTTTTCTATAAAATGCATTTCTTAATGATGGCATAATTTTAATTTCATTACCGAACACAACTTGATAGTTAAATTTTTCTGTTACCATTTCTGCTTCTTCCTTGCTATTAAAATTCAAATATCCAAAACCTAACGATTCCTTTGTTGAAGAATTTATACAAATTTTTACAGATATTAATGATGAATACTTCTTGAATAAGTCTAATAACATTTTTTCATTTACATTTTTTGGGAGATTACCAATAAATAATGCAGTTACATTGGTGTTATTGGTACTTTTTTTCTCACGTTTGTGATTCATAGACAATGATGATGAACGACTTACTTCAATAATCTTTTCTGATGATTCCACTTGTTTTTTTTTCTTAGAGGGGGGTTCGTTCTTCTCTAACTTTTTATTATGATCTTGGGATCTATTAACGTTTAAAGAAATTGCATTCAAAACTTTTCTTTTAGTAGGGATCTCTAGAGCCATTGTTCAAAAATTCCGTAGATGCTTTTATATTGAGTATTATATAATAACTTTGTCTTCTGTGCAAAAGAAAAACAGAGTAAACAATAAATACCAATAGAGTAATATGTAGATAAACTAGAAGTATGTAGATATTATACTTATGTGTATTACAAAATCTATATAATCCATTCCTTATATATTAATTATTTTGCAATTTCCTTGATTGTCTGACACAAAGTATATTGGACGACAGTAATAACGAAAAGTGATGACACAATGAGAAAAAATTCACACACAGGCGCAAATTCAAGTGATAAGTTGCAAGCTGGATATATAGGATATCTATTATTACCTATTGTGTTGAGTATGTGCTATATATATATATATATATAGATAGATATCTGTTTTAAGTTACAGTTTAGCAGATAAATATATATAACTATAGTAATCAAAGTAAAAAAAAATTTATAGAAGAGTTCCAAAAAAGAAATGGACAAGTTCGGAGTCGAACCGAAGACCTCTCCCATGCTAAGGGAGCGCGCTACCAACTACGCCACATGCCCGGTTATTTCTTGTTGTAGTTGGAATTTTCTCTTCGCTAACACAAAATACTATGGTCATACGTTTAAATTTTTGTTCTGCTCGTATAATACGAGAGAAATGAAATATAGTTCAATTATTTGAATATAAAACATAATAATATAATGTACATGATCAGCTCTATTAATTAATCTATTGGTTAATTGTACAGTGACTGAGCAACCAAAAACAATAATGAGTTGAAAGTGATGATGACAACTGTTCGGCAGATAAATATATGAATTTATGAGATAAGTTATAGTGAATAACTGGTGGTTAATAATTAAATGATGAGATGTTCAAAACATATAACACCAGCATCTCGAGGAAGCCCCGTTTGTGATAATTCTTTGTAGAATAATCATATATGAGTAGGATAGGATTTTTACCCATGTGAATTATTAAACAATTTTACTATAACTAATACTTGTATAAAATATCTGTACATATCGTAAGAATGGTAAGTATTGAACTTTAATTTTTACACGTATATGAGTGATGTTATGCTACATAAATATGATAATTGAACTAAACAAAAATAGAAAATTATATAACCTCAACAGAGAATAGTATGCTTGGATCAGTAGTCAGGGAGGAATGAATATCCCGAACATCGAATTAGAATAAATCTTATATACCTTAACGATACGCAATTCCAAAAGTATGAATTTCTATTTTATATTGAAATTTAGGATGTTCTTAATTTCTTACGGGTCTACAATGAACATTAAAGAACTTTATCAAAATAATCTACACGTTCATGTTGATATAACCAGAATATGCAAAAAAAAATAACGTCACAGACAGGATTCGAACCTGCGCAGGTAAAACCCAATGCCTAACAGCTTTTCCGTATGAAATAGCAGGGCATCGCCTTAACCACTCGGCCACTGGGACGTCGAGTTTAAAAGCTTGAAGAGAACAGTTCACCCTTTATCCAGTATTTTTTATCTATAATTTTGTACGAAATGGGTATCATATATAGAATATACTTTATTAACATTACCAATATTTAAAGTTAAAACCACTTAAACTGATGGAATTTTCTACAATCCAATAGCTTATATACCTTGACTTCAGATTTTGAAACTTACTACCTTAGAAAATCACGGGAAGGTATATTAAGGATATTTATATGCAAGTCTAATAAACATATACAGATTTTTCCTCATCAATTATAAATTATAATAAAATGAACCCTTCACATAATATCCTCGAGGAGTATTTCACTGGTACAAATGCAACATTTACATTTGGGTCTCGCCGAGATTTAGCTACCCAATTAGCTCAAAATGAAACCGAAAAGAGTTGTAACGTAAAATTGTCTGATGATATGAAGAAATCTAAACCTAATCGTGATGGCCTCTCTGGAGGACAAGCTTCGAATCCTTCTCCACTAGGTAAAATTAGATTTGGAAATACCTTTATCGACGAAGAATATCAGGGAATAAATATCCCATTTCATACACCCTTTAACCCAATGTTTGGTAATGATAATCAACATAACTACCAAGTTCAACCGTTTTACAATGATCCAACTAATTTCAATAGTTTCAGTCATATGCGACCAATTACCAACGAATTACAATTAGAAGATTGGACAAAAGGTTTTATAAGGCATTTACTAACGTTAGGCTTTGATGAATGTATTGAAATTGGAAAACGCAGTCCGTCTAGAAAACCAAATGACAGGGAAATCCAATATGTTAGAGATATGATGAATACATATGTTTCTGTGAACGCATTTCCGTCTAGTATACAATACCCTGAACTATTTTTTGATGATCCCCTTGACGTATTCAACATTACACTCAGCAGAATCAATTTAAAATATGATTCAGAAATGATATTTGAAAATTGGATGAGTTTAAGTTATGATGGTTCTGGGCCTCCACGTATCTACCGAGCAAAAATTAGAGAAATGATTCAAACAGGAACTGAGCAAGGTATGAGGTTGCCAGAAGAGTTAATGTGTACCTGGATACTAAGATCATTTTCAGGAAGTTTTCTAGAATTTCGCCATATGCTCACTGTGAATAATACTAAAGAGACTATAGGCAGTATCTTCGACAAATTGCAAAGCTATTACGATTTTCTTCAGTCAAAGAAAGCAAATATGAAGACCAAAGGATATAATAGAAAACAGAAAACTATATCACATAATAATTTTTAAATAAAAATGACCGCCAGGTCCCGTCTATAGTTGTGATACTAACGGTATAACTAAAGGAAAGATAAATAAAAATCCAAAAAACATAAGAATAATTGATGTTAAATTATATAAAAGGACATTGATACAAAAATAACTTCAATAACTGCAGTTAAGTAACAAAAATATACAGACACTGATGGTTTATGTTAATAAAATTAGCAACATATGGTTAGATTTCAAAGTTTTATTCCTATTCGATTAATGTACTCGTACACTAGGTATAATAAAAGGACATTTTACAGGATTATCTTAATAAAATATTTGAATAACTGGCAGATACTTAAGGCTGGTGACATGGATGGTTGCCAAGTAAAAAGTTCATGAATTTAATAAATTTTATAAAATATATCCATGATATATATCTCTTTAAATTCGTAAAGGAATGTCTCGGGCTATAAATGAAATATCTAAGTACTCGAAACTGTGAAACACTTAAGTTGGCATATTTTAATCTCTAAAATGTGTCTTCCAATCTAAACCATTTCCTGCAATGAAATGACCCTATGCACTAAGAGAGGGTGTTGAATTACGATAGTTCTCTTCGCACTTTATTTATACGAACTCGTAATATATTGTATAAATATAAAAAGAGAGTATTGTTGATACTCCCGTTTGTAGCTCAACGCAACCTCGATATCTTTTTTATTCGATTCATTGAAGAGCTCAAGTGTTTAAAGTAATTGAAGATGTTCATATTTTACAGAAATAAGTTTACTTTTAGCAGTTCTCCTGTGAGACTCTATTATATGATGTTCAGTATTAATTTTCTGTCGGAAAGACTAAATGGGAAAGAAGAAGAAGAAGAGTGTTAAAACTATAATCAAAAAATTGATGACAATAACTGAAACAAGGCTCAAGATATATTCAGTTATTGAGATTGTTGTGCCTTATCTTATTAGAGATTCAAGTAAGATGCATGATTGACCCTTCATTGTGTAAAGATTTTCAGCATGTTACTGTTTCAAAATCTGCGGTGAATACTGTTAAAAATAAATTAACCACATTCATATGTGTAATATTCTTGATTAATTGCAGTACAAATACTCTCGTATTGAGTTGTTCATATAGTATTAAGTAGTAAATAACAAAATCTAGATCTCAATATACTTTTGCTTATCTCATATGACCTGAAATAACAGGTTCAAATATTATAAAAGTTTGAGATGCTCAACAATTGCGAAACGTAGAGAAAAGGAATAAATTAACTTCAAAAGCAAATTGAAGTAGTAAATAAAGCTATCGAAAGAATACCTATCTAAGCAACGTGCTTTTTTGAGTTTCTTCCAGGAGACAAAGAACTATTATCATTAACAAAGAATCTAAACTTTTATGTTGGGCTGTTATTTAAATATCGTATGATAATTTTACGGGCATAAATCGTTAACGGTTTTTGAAAAAACCACATATTTCTAAAAATTGGATAATATTAGAAAACAATGTTAATCTAGAAGACTACTATGCTGTTTAACCCAATTTATCACCCAAGTATTAAGTAGCAACTATTATCATTCAAAATATGGCAGACAATATTCCTGTTATAAATTATGTAAATTTTAATCAGACAGGTTCCTGTATATCAATTGCTACGTCACAAGGATTCAAGATTTATAATTGTGATCCGTTTGGTAAATTCTATTCACAAAAGAGACTATCTACTGGCTCTCATGAGAACGGGTCTTTCAATGGTGAAGATTCTTATAATGGTTACGGAATTGTAGAAATGTTGTTTTCAACATCTTTATTAGCAGTAGTTGGTATTGGTGATCAACCAGCATTATCTCCAAGAAGATTAACTATGATAAATAACAAAACAGATTCTATTATCTGTGAAGTTACATTTCCCACTGCTATTCTATCCGTTAAAATGAATAAATTGAAGTTAGTTGTTCTTTTGAAGGAGCAAATATATATATATGATATTAGTACGATGAGGTTATTGCATACAATTGAAACCAATGCCAACAAGCTTGGAATAATGACATTATCCTCATCACAAGAAAATAACTATTTAGCATATCCTTCTCCTCCAAAAATCATCAATTCAGATATTAAATCACATCTAACAACAAATAATATAACGATATCATCTTTGAATCATAATAAGAATGGGAAAGCCAGAAATGGGACTATTCAAGAAGAAGGCCAATCAGTTTCACATAATCTAGCAATGCATACTGAGAATGAGAATGAAACTACCGATGGTTCACTCATACATAACAATGATAATGATGATGATAATGACAACGACGACTATAATAACAATAATAATAATAATAATAATAATAATAATAATAATAATAATAATAATAATAATA